>CM038794.1:282297830-282498164 GCA_021764765.1 Vicia sativa
CAAATCGCTTTGACAAAATCAAGGAGTACCTGAATCCTCCTATCCCGATGCCGCCCGAAGGAAGACCTCTTATCATGTACTTGCGGTGTAGAGAATTCAATGGGGTGTGTGTTGGGGCAACATGGCGAGTCAGTCGAAAAGAGCATGCAATATACTACCTTAGCAAAAGTTTACCGACTATGAAACAAGATACTCACAATCGAGAAAACTTGCAACGCTTTGGCTTGGTGGCTAAGGCAAGATATGTTGACTCACACTACCTTGTTGATTTCTAAGATGGATCCGATAAAATACATCTTTGAGAAACCACTCTCTCGGAAGAATAGCAAGATGGCAAATGATCTTGACCGAATATGACATCGGTACACTTCTCGAAAGCGATCAAAGGAAGTGTGGTAGCCGATCATTTGGCTCATCAAGCCGTAGATGACTATCGATCTATGCGTTAATTTCCGATGAAGATGTTCTACTAATTCTGATTACGAAGAACGAGGCCAGACGAAGGACACGAACAAGGATCGATGGACTATGGTTTTGATGGAGCCTCAACGCGCTTGGCAATGGCATTGGCGCCATCATTACATCCCCACAGCGGACATCGCCTTTCACCGCGATTATGTTTCAATTGCACGAACAACATGGCGAGTCGGCGTGCATCATGGGTATCAAAGCGCTATTGACTTAAGAATCAAGTTCTTACAAGTGTATGGAGACTCGACTTTAGTGATCGGGATTAAGGCGAGTGGGATACGAAGCATCCGAATCTCATTCCATATCGAGCATGTTACGAGTTTGATTCCTTACTTGAAGAGATTACTTTTGATCACA
The DNA here is from genome assembly GCA_021764765.1 of Vicia sativa. Lineage (NCBI taxonomy): Eukaryota > Viridiplantae > Streptophyta > Magnoliopsida > Fabales > Fabaceae > Vicia > Vicia sativa. The sequence continues at coordinate 282,298,659 of CM038794.1, forward strand.
TTCCACGAGAAGAGAATCGGTTGGCGAGCGCATTGGCTACTATGTCGTCTATGTTCAAGGTTAGATGGGACAACGAGGCTCCCGGATCATCATTGAGAAGTTCGACGAACGGCGCATTGTTGTGAGCTTGACGGAAGAGAAACCTTGGTACTTTGGCGTGAAGAGGTATCTTGAGACTCGGGAATATCCGAGGGCATCATTAATGATAAAAGTTCATGAGAAGATTTGCTTCCAAATTCTTTCTCGACAGCGGCATCTTATACAAAGCGCAACCACGACTTGTGCTTACTCCATTGTGTAGACGGAAAACGACAATACGTATCATGGAAGAGTTACGGAATTTGGTACCCACTCCGATGGACACACTATGGCTAAGAAGATTTTGAGAGCAGTTACTATTGGTCCACCATGGAAGCGATTGTCACCGCTATGCTCGATCTTGTCACAAATGCGGTTATGCCGACAAAGTGCATACCTCCATACCTCTGAATGTTTTAACTTCTCCGTGGCCTTCGCAATGTGGGGCATTGACATGATTGGAGAGATTAAACCCACTTCCAATGGACATCGTTTCATCCTTGTGGCAATTGATTACTTTACCAAGTGGGTAGAAGCGACCTCGTATGCATCTGTTACCAAGAATGTTGTGGCTCGATTCATCAAACATAATCTTATCATCGGTATGGCACTCGAAAGGATTATCACGGATAACGGTTCCAATCTCAACAACAAGATGATCACCGAACTACACGCAGCTTCAAGATCAAGCATCACAACTCTTCTCCTTATCGGCCTAAGATGAATGGCGCGATGGAAGCCGCCAACAAGAACATTAAGAAGATTATCTGAGATGACGGTGACTTACAAAGATTGGCATGAGATGTTACCATTTGCTCTTCATGGTTATCGCACTTCAGCACGAACATCAACAGGGGCAACCCCCTTCTCTCTTGTATACGGTATGGAAGCCGTCTTACCCATCGAGGTTCAGATACCCTCGACCAGAGTCCTCCAGGAGGCAGAGTTAGGTGAAGACGATTGGGTTCAGACACGGCTTGACCAGATTAACTTGATCGATGAAAGCGACTCGCGTCCATACGCCATGGACGGTTTATCGAAACGAATGATCAGAGCATTTAACAAGAAGGTCAAGCACCGAGTCTACCAAGTTGGTGATCTAGTAGTCAAGCGCATCATTCTTCCACAAGGTGATCCCAGGGGCAAATGGACTCCCACTTATGAGGGACCGTTTGTAGTCAAGACAGTGTTTTCCGGTGGAGCTATGATACTTAGCACCATGGATGGCGAGGACTTCCCACACCCTGTGAACGCGGACATAGTCAAAAAATACTACGCATAAAATAGACCCGCTAGGTCGACGAACCTAGGCAAAAATAAGGGCATCCTGGCGAACCAAAAGGTTCGGGCAAAAGTTAAGGATATATACAAAACATGTACACCCGGCAAGTCGAAAACACGAAAAGGCGGCTTGGGCAAAAAGGTATCGGTGGTGAAAACCGAAAGGCGGTCTAGGCAAAAGTTAGGGATTTAAGCGTCGACTATGTCTCTTCGGATCACGCTTCGATTATTATCAACATTCAAGATTCAAATGGCGAAGATCGGTCTACTCACTTTCTCTTGACAAGGAGATGAGATAGTTGAAATATATGAGTACTAGCATAGTTGGAACTTAACGAGATTGTTTCCGCGTAGCTTTTACCTTTCTTGTGTATAAACTACTTGGCCATCATACCTTTAAAATAAGCGACTTCTTTCTCTTTACAATTTTTGTTGTTGTTTGCAATAAGTCCAACGTTTGTTTTGAATGATTATACGCACTTGACAATAAGAATCTAATCACAAACATACGAAAAGTGAACATGCAAAAGTACTTACTAGTTCCGGAATTGGGATGACGACGAAAGTCAGAATAGTTCCCGAGCATAAAGGTGTCACCCACAACACACCTTCCCAGGAGTATGAGGGAATCCACGAGCAACAATTTCACTCAATCGAGCAACGTTACATCAGTCTCCAAGCAGTAACACTTCATCCCCAGCGGATATTTCTCAATCCTCCCCCTTCTCTCCGGCAGCGGTATCCAGACTCGAAACTTGGTCAGATAGTGCATCGGAGGAAACATACACTTTTTATTCCCCAGCCAGAGATTACAACGGACTCTAGACTCTTCAAGCCGGTCTCGGCAACCATCAAATGCTCTCCAGCGAGACCTACACTCGGAATCCCCAGTAGAGCGTCTCTTAAATTTCCTCAGCAGGATCTACATACAAGGTCCTCAACAGATTGCCTCCCAGACTCTCCTCAGCAGGGTCTATATATGAGATCTCCGATAACGAGCCTCTCAAATCTCTACCTTCCTCAACAATATCTAGGCCCAAGACTTGGTCAGATAGTGCATCGGAAGAATCCAGGATATCTTTCTTCTCTTTCAAAAGCGGGGTTCTCACCTACTCAATTCCCCAAGCAGAAGTCAGAAATCTTCGAACAGAGAATCCACACCTTCTTCAAGATGGATATGTTTTGAAATATCACAACATCAACATTCATACATTACTCATAAAGTCATAATTTATGCATATGTCATTCATATACACTGTCATGCATCATACTTTGCATAAGACTAACAAATATTCTATCAAAGTTTTCTTGTTTTCCCAAAGCAGTGTGACCACCTTTAGCAAAACAGGTCGAGTTAAGCCCGAGCCGCGGAAAACTATCTAAAAGACCGCCCAAAACAGGTCCGATTAAGCCGAGCCGCGGAAAACTATCCGAAAGACCGCCTCCGGCGGGTCGAGATTAAGCCCGAACCGCGGAAAACTATCCGAAAGACCACCTCGGTTATCCTCCGATAACAGCAATGGATCAACACCGATGCACAACAGGAAGCTATCCACATTCTTGCCAACTACAATTTCCCTCGGAGTAATCAACACGAAGATTTATTCGATTATCAACAAGAACTCGATCTAGCGTCGACTCGGTTGCCTTGGATGGCATCTTAAGCCCATCTCCGACTATTTGTCAACATGCTTCACTTTCGAATCTGCATATATGGTTAAAAATCAATACGGACCAATAACTTCATTCAAAGTGAACACGAAGTCTAACGTCGACTCCCCGATGGCATCTTAACCATCTCCTCTCCATTCCAGAACATCTGAGTCTAACGTCGACTCACCCTCCATCGACCTTTCTAGATGGCATCTTAAGCCCGTCTCTCCTCTCCTATTAACAACCTCGAGTCTAGCTTACGACTCGTTCCCAGTAAGTCTCCAACTTCTCCAAATGACATCTGTAAGCCCATTCCCGCATCATCCACCAACGACGAGTGCAAATTTTCGGTGTACTCGGTGTTCAATCATCTTCTACCTCCAGCCACGAAAGACAAGCATGTCAATCTAACCCTTCGGTACAAGAAGATTGAGCAGGGGCTTTCATACCCCAAAATTTGCCCTCCATCTACTCAAGAGATTTCATACATCCATACTCGAGGATTCCTCGAGTTGATCGGACAAACTCTCTCTAGACAATCAACCCAAACTAGGGTTTGGTATCTCTCAAGTCAAGATGGATTTCCAACATCTCCAATGTCCTTCATGCCTCCTCATATGCTTCAAAGATTCTCCATGTCAAGTTTCAAGCCTCAAGTCAAGTTTCCTCGGACAATTGTTCGGATGGTTGAAAATCGGTGTATTGGACAAAAGTCAGCGTGGTCAACATACAGTCAAAACTTCGATTTTTGGTCAACATCCTCATTTTGAAGTTACATTCATCATTTGATCAAGGGTTGATCATGATTCATCAAGAAAACTCAAGATTTGCCCAAAGTCAAACTTTCTAAATTAGGGTTTCTAGATGAAAAGTCAATGAACTTTATTGGTCATAACTTTCTCATACTTTCTCGAAATTTTCCACCACCTCTTGTTTTGAAGGAAATTCAATTCTCTACAACTTCATGTCTCACAAGAATGTCCAAAAATGCTTCATTTGAGAGGTATAGCTCAAAACATTACTGGTCATTTTCAAAGTCAACAAAAGTCAACTTTTGTTTTGAAGATATTTTGAGCATGGTAACTCCAATTGAGATGAGACCAAAGACATTGGTTAGAGGACTCTTAGAGCTTTCCAAAAAGTCCAAGAACTCTCAAAAATGTGGAAAATTGAGCAAGTTACACCATTTACAAGTTGGGCAATTTTGGAAGAATGCACAAAGAGAGATACTTCAAAAAATCAAAAACTTTGCAAATGGGCCTACCTTTTCTTCATCCAAACTTGTTCCTCATACAATTTGGAACATCAAAGCCCAAAGCCACGAATTTTTATTTTATTTTTCTATTTAATTTGGAATTTATTCATTTAAATACAAATTAAATTCAAAAATAAAGTATAAAATCAAAATTAATTACAAATTGATTTTTCTCTTCCTTGGCATCCAAGTAACTCAACAAAGCCAGCAAATTTCGAAAATTGGATTGATATGGCAAGATTGGATTGAAAATTAATCAAAATTTGAAAATTTGATTTTATACAAAATCAAATTTGATTTGCATTGATTGATGATGATTTCTTCCTCAAATCGGCTCAATTCCATCCAATATAAATACACAAGCATAGCACATGATTAAGACGAAAGAATTGCTCCGAACCCTAGTTTCAAACTCAAAATTTCGTGTCCTTGAAGCAACTAGCATTCCTAGTTCCACCATCCACACCGATTCGAGCATTCCATCTTGTTCCTTGAGGCCTTTAGAGTCGATCCAGACTCTTATATCATTCAAAACCATCAAGAAACAAGAAATCCGAAATCGGTTTGTTCTTGAAATTTCAAAATTCGATTTCTAACATTCATGCATTATTAATCTGTTTTGATTGTTTATTTGTGATTAGAATCAAGTTTGCAAGCGATCTGGGCAAGCCAATCGTGTTTCCATGGCCTGAATCGATATATACCATATCTAGGGTTCTGAGCTCGAATTGGGGTTTTGTTTAAATGGAAAAATTGGCCAGCAAGACCTGTACCATTGAACTCGGGATGACCTGAGGAATCGAGCCATGGTTTCAAATATTATTTATATTATGTGTGTTTCATTTTTGATGTTAGCCAGGGACCTAGCGTCGAGCAATGGCCGACGCTGAGAATTCAAAATTTCAAAAGGTTGAAGACGAAGCTTGGCGCGAACGGGGAGAGACCAGGAGGCGACGCGTGTTATTTTCAAACTATCCCGTTTCCAAACAGTGCGCACGCTTGGCTCAGTTGGTCAGCATATCAGTTTTCAAGGTTTGAAAGGGATGTCTCCAGTTCGATTCCTGGTTCAGACAATCCCTTTTTACACTTTTCCAAAACTCTATTTTTCATATTTTCCATATTTTAATATTTGCATTATATTTTAATTACTTTCATATTTTTATTATGCATTAAAAAATTACCAAAAACATTTTTTCTTTTTGCATTTATTTTCAGAAAACCTTTATTTAATTTATAAAATTATAAAATATAATTTTTGCATGCATATTTATTTTATTTTTATTTTAGCATTTAAATCATTATAAATTGCATTTTAATTATTAAATCTTTTCCAAAAAATCCCAAAAAATTATTTTAACTTATTTATCTTATTTCCAGCATGTATTAATTTTTTCATATTTAAAATTGCATTTTTTCTAACATTTTCTCTTATTTCAATTTCATCATATTTCCCGATTTTCTTATTCTTTCACAGGTTGCTCCGATTCGGACGTTTTTTTTTCTCTTATCATTCTATTTTTTCCAATAATGTAATTGCTCATGGGTTGTAATAGTTAATTAGGCTTTTATTTTCCGCAAGTTTAAATTATGTATCTGCCCCAAAGCCATGTAATAGCGTAGGTTTATTTTCCGCACTTTACATTTCGCACTTTTACTTTCCACACCCCTATAAATTGCTAGTAATTAGGCGTGTATGGCAAGATAATAATGAACATAGCCCACTAATTTTCAAGATAAAATATCTGAAATCAACACACTTCTTTCACACACGCACCCCTTAGGGTAATTCTCTCTCGATGCCTTTCGATTTCAAAATGGTCATGTCCCTCGAACGTAGAGGTATTCTAGCACCGTTGCCTTCCAAACAAATCATCATAGTCCCTTCGATACAAAGATCATAAGACCCACGATGTCGCCTCCGAATACATGATCTTGACCCTCGATTGTCGCCTACGAAAAATGATGATAGTCCCTTCGAATGTGCTAGGATACTTCCTACAAGTTGCCTTCTATGACCATCCGATGTCCCTTCGAATGTCCCGCTTACATCCAACGAATGGAGCTACCTACTAACTAATGGTATGGCTAGCGCTATTCTAAAGGAATGTAGAAGTACAACAAAACGACCAATTCTGAGTGGGTAAATAAGTCTTTTAGTTGCTTGCTCTACCAAATGCTTTTCACACCACACACTTTTTTCAAAGTTCAAATTCTTTTCAAAACAAAAAAAATTTCCGAACACTTTGTATACACTCCTACATGAGTCATTACAAAGTCAAAGCGAAATGCCTTTTTTCAAAACATTTTTGTCAAACACACAGAAAGCAATTTTAAAAGGTAATCTAGAGCAACTAAGAGCCCGTAGATAACTACGGATGGAAAGGAGTGCTAATACCTTCCCTTTTCATAACCATTCTCCCGAACTCAGAATCTAACGAAGGTCTTTTTTTGTTACTTTTACCTTCCCTTAATTGGATAAAAATAAAAGTCGGTGGCGACTCTTGCTATCCGCACATTTGGATACAAAAATCCTACAAAGTCAGTTCACCGTATCACAAAGATCAATGGAACGGTCTATGGGAAACCTGTTTTTCCCATCTTTCTTTCCCTAGAAACCAAAGATCAAAGCAACATTTTAACATTCTGATCATGGTCAATCAAGATGACGGCAACCTTTCTCACAAAACCGTCATCTCGCTAACAATGACAGAGAGATACCAATCCTCGAAGATGCTCTTCTTATGAAGAGGGACGGTCACACCGCATCTCCTTCCTATGACGAGATAGAAGATGATGATATCCAGTTCATCTAGACAGTCGAGACCAATAAAGCTCAAGAAACGACACTAAAGAGCTTCCAACTGATCTTGGTGTCGTCCAATGTTGACCCCATTATGGCAGCCTTGCTTGCAGCACTCAATTAAACCAACACTCGATCCTCTTGTAGGATGATAGGATTGGGGAGTTAGAAAAGGGCGTTATTCAAGATCTTTGTTACATCGTTATTAGCGGCAAGCAAAAAGTAAAGTAATGTTTTTACCGGGTGATATATAGGTTATATCGTATCGTGTCCACCGAGATTGGTTATTGATTCTTACATAGGATGATTATCTTTTAGTTTCTAAATGCTATTTAGAGATGACATTCACTTAGGGTATCTGATCTTAATGCCTCTGTATCAGGGATGTCGGGCTAGACATAGTCGATGCGAGTGATGCGCTTGAATTCTCAATTTGAGTTAGAAATAGCTTGGGTTGTGAGAGGTATGTGATGACACGGATGATTATCGTAGATAGAGTATAACTGGACGATAGATTTAAGTCTGTAACGGGTAGTGTGCATTCGTTTCGCACAAGTTGTCTATCCTTTTTATACTTTTGTTTGCATTTAATTTCTGTTTATATCTTTTCTTTACAACCCATTTAACCCCAAACTCATTAACGAACGAATTTTCGAACAGCGGATCAATAAAAAATCTATGTGGACACGATACGATATAACCTATATATCACCCGGTAAAAATAATACTTTACTTTTTGCTTACTGCTAATACCGCTGCAATAAAATGACGCCGTTGTCGGGGATTGGTTTAATTGTTTCTGTATTGCGATAATTCTGTTGTTTTTGAGTTTTATAATTAATATATATGTTGTATAGGCTTTGTATATGAACTTGTATATTGTTACTTGTACATGTTGTGTTTACTTTCCATACCTGTGCATATTTGTGATTTTCTTTGTTTTCACGTAGTGTTGTGAATTGTATCGGTATCGTAACGTTTGTTGTATGAATGTTAAGACACTTTCTTTAGGTTTGCACGGTGTGACAATACCATGGCATGATGAGAGGATGTTACTAGCTCGCATAATAAAGACGTCGAGCTTACGACGTAAAACAAGCATGTTTTGTTGTGTTTGTTAATGTGCGTGGTGACTTGTGTTTTAACAAATTAATCCAAGGAAATGTTCTAAATTTCAAATCTTCACTTTTCAACTTGTTAATTCACTTTCACCCATTTGTTTTGTTATGTCAATTTTTGTTTTCCACCATGACTTATTTGTATTGAATAAAATTAGTATTATTTTCTTATTATTTTGTTGATTGTTTGGACTCAAATTTTGGTCCGATAACTTGAAAAATTTTGAGGTGATTTTCCGAGTTTTAGTGTTTCAACTCGCAGATGTATGGTAATGATAGTTTCAAAGTTGATACACGCCAGATACTCGTTTATCGCTTTCTATAGCATAACATATTTAGAAAATTTATCATTTGTATAATTACCATGCCATTCATTAGTTTTGCATTACTTGATTTTGCTTGAATCACTTTAGTTCCCTTTTTACCCATAAATGTGAGGAAGCTTTCCATTTTTCACATATGCTGGAGGCGACATTCTTGTTTTAACTAGATTTTACTATGCTTAATCTTTTGTTTTGTGTTGATTGTATGAATGCATGAAAAGGATCAAGGAATTTTGTTTGATTTTGAGCACAACTACCTAACCAAATATTCAATTCACCTTGTGAGTGTATGATCATTTGTTAACCCCTTTGAGCTTTTATCAATATCCATGTTTATTTGAACTTGATGCTTGTCTATGAGTGTTGAATTCAATTTTTTTTGTATGGATGTTGATTTCTTTGTTTCTTGAACCCTCAACTATATGTTGCTGTATGAATTTTTACCTTGCCTTAGAAACTAGGGAGTATTCACATAATGATGTTGGTTGAATTCAAGTTGGGGAGAAGAATATTTATGTACTTATATTGTGGTTGGTATGAGGTTAAGAAAAAAATATAAGAAAAAGAATAGGAAAATCTGAAAAAGAAAGATTAGAAAAAAGAAAGAAAAAAAAGAGAAAAGTTTTGAAAAACAAAAACAAAAACAAAAAAGAGTATGAATAATGTTGTGTTAGTAAGTGAGGTGTTTTTGGTGTGAAATTTGTGATGAAGAAGTTTGATTGGAATTGTATTGTTTGAAACTTTGTGGAAGTAATTGCTCTCTTAGGTTTAGGCAAGTTTTTGTTTCGAGTAACTTTAGGAATTATCACTTGTTTGTTAACCAAGCCACATCACAACCTTGAAAAGCCCATATGATTCTTGCATTTGTATTTTCAATATGATTTTTTGGATGAATTCATAATTTAGTCCATTGTTTGCAAGATTGTGGATGAGTGTCAAAAGTCCCTCACCTTTGTGTGTTTTTCATCTATCGATAAATTTTTGCTAGGTGTGATTCATGATTGAGCTTGTTTTATTTTAGAATGTTTTGCATGATTTTTATACTTAGGATTCATTTCGTTTATATGTTGTCGTATTAGGATAGTGGTAAGTAAGTACTTTGCTTGTGTACGTTTTTGTTTGAACCATACTTTTGTTTTCCATTTTAAAACTTGTTGATTCGTAATTCTTTGATTATCGTCTGTTTTTTTTAGGTTTACTTGACTTTGTTTGAGGACAAACAATGTGTCAAGTTGGGGAGAATTGATAAGTCCCAAAATATCGTTATTTTGTGTATATAATTTATGGCACTTCTCCATTTTTTGTTAAAATCATTGAATAATTCCTGACTTTGTTTGTAAATACGTTTAGTTTGTATATAATCGAGTTTTTGATTCATTTGTGTATCTTTTGATAGTTTTTATGTCTTTCGTAGGTATTTGTTGCACATTTGAAGCATCGAGTAATAAGGTGTCAAAGACACGGCCCCGAATGCGCGTTTTTGCAATAAAAGTCCACTTTTGGGAAATTCTGTTCAGGAGGGCGCGCTGAGCGGGAATTGGAGTGCAATAATGAGTTTTTTTTACTGTTTTGGCATAAGTTGTGCTGATGAGGCTGCTGAGCGAGATTAAAGCGGTTTAACATGTAAATATCTGAGGCCGCTGAGCGGTACCTGCTGAGTTTTGTTTTATAACTTTATTTTCCTTTCATTTTTGTTATGGTTTTGGGGTGGATTTTGATCCTCATTTCCTTCAACCTTTATTTTTTATAGTATATTTTAGAAAACAATATTAGACCTTGCTTATGGATGATTAGAGGTGGATTTCTCTTTGATAGGCTTTGAAAAACTAGTGTAGATCTATGGTTTATCTCTTCTCCTCTCTATGTATTGCTCTATTTGTTGGATATGTATGTATATTTACTATGAACACATGTATATTTGCCGCCCTTGGCGTTGTATAAAGTATATTTTATGAATCTGTGTTGGTGATTGTCTAAGTTTTTTTACTCTGTGTTAGAGATTTGACTTTTGCTAGACATAAACTGCTTAGATTCTTACCTAGGATGATTATCTGTTAGTTTCTGAATGCTAGAAATGGGTTTAGAGCTGACATTCACTTAACGTGTCTGATCTTAATGCCTCTGTGTCAGGGATGTCGGGCTATACATAGTCGATGCGAGTGATGCGGTTGAATTCTCAATTTGAGTTAGAAATAGTTTGGGTTGTGAGAGGTATGTGATGACACAAATGAGTATTGTAGATAGAGTATAACTGGACGGTAGATTTAAGTCTGTGACGGGTACTGTGCATTCGTTCTACACAAGTTGTCTATCCTTTTTATACCTTTGTTTGCATTTAATTTATGTTTATACCTTTACAACCCATTTAACCTCAAACTCATTGACGAACGAATTGTCGAACGGCATATCAATAACCAATCTCCATGGACACGATACGATATAACCTATATGTTGATGCTAATCGAAATTTTTTACCAACTCGATTATAAACAATGAAGTCACCATCTAACTTTTTTTATTCCTAAAGAGGAAAGGGAAAATATAGATAAAACCCAAAGAAATGAAATGAAATGATCTTCGAGGCCATGAGATGTAGGTTCGGGAGTCGGTTATGCAAGGGGAAGGTATTAGCACCCCTCCCATCCATTGTACTCTATGGGACTCATTTAGTTCTAAGCGTGTTTGTGTGTTTAGTGTATTAATTTGTTATCTTCTAATTATTATGTTCGAAAATAGAAATGAAAAGAGAAACATGTTTTAATTTTTTGAAAGTGTGCTCGCCAAGATGTTAGAATCTTGTGCATACGTATTCCCCAAGTGCGACGGGAAAGTCAGAGCTTACATAGTTATCGGTTGCGAGAACTTTTGTTGGTTGATTAATTTTATTTATGAAAATAGGAGCTTAATCGTACGTGGATGATAAGACATCACTAGTGCAATTCGCGTGTGAGCGATGAAAGTCGCGTGTGAGCGACGAAAGTCGCGTGTGAGCGAAAGAAGATTGCATGTGAGCGATAATTTGAAAAATGGACTTGCGTGTGGGCAAGGTTTGATGAGTTGAAGTTATTTTTATGTGGGAGACGAGCATCATACCATAAGCGTTCAACGGCTAACGCCCTAAGTACTCGGATGAAGGGACAAAACCATCTTGATCATCCTTTTCTACCCAAAAAGTTTTATTAAGAAAAGGTGATGCGAAACAAAATTCGCTTAATTAGATCCAATTAAAGAAACCAAGCGTACGATCGAGGGTCGAAACAGGACTGACTACCTTACGCTTGGAAAGAGGGAAGTAGAATATTTATTATGAAAATAGTTTGAGAAGAGTCACTCGATGTTGGATCGAAGTTTGAACATTTATTATAAAAGGTCTTGAATGATGAAAATATGAGATTTGGGCTATGATTAACCAAGAAAGTTTGATTAATCTCGAGAGAATAGACAAATGTCTACTCCCTACCATGAAGCCCTTCGGATGAGAACTTGGTATATGGACCAAGGCGTGAGAATGAAAGTGAAGTGAATAATTGCGAGCATTCATTAAAGTATAGCAAATAAATTGGTAAAAGCTCATACAAGATAGTTAACACAAATGATAAGGCAATTTATATTGTGTAGGTGCATGCGCAAAATAAATTTAATCGATTAATTAAACGAAATTTAATCAAGTAATTAGATTAAAAAATTAAGGGTTAAATAAGTTTTTGGTCCCTATAAATATCTCAAATTTCGTTTTTAGTCCCTCTAAAATTTTCCTTTAAAGAATGATCTTCCTAAAAATTTAAATTTTAACTTTTGGTCCCTCCTGCAATTTAGCGACGATTTTTACAATTTAGCGACGGTTTTTACGACGGTTTTTAATTTAGCGACGATTTTTACAACGGTTTTAGCGACGGTTTTGTCACGAGGGACCAAAAGTTAAAATTTAAATTTTTAGGAGGACCATTCTTTGAAGGAAAATTTTAGAGGGACTAAAAACGAAATTTGAGATATTTATAGGGACCAAAAATTTATTTAACCCAAAAATTAATTAGATGGACTCATCAATTTTAAATAACCTAATTAGATAATTAAATAATGTTTAACTAATCAAGTAAAGTCTCATTGTAAGCCCAAGAGAAAGCGTGGTGTGTGCACAAATGTGTGGCCGTTGTGACGCTTCAAAGCTTTGTCAACTCAAGGTAAAAAAAAATGGCTCGCACGAGTATTAGTTTAAATTTTTTTTAATTTGTGCATTGTGATGAATAATTAAATAATAATGCAATAAAATACTATTACTTAAACTATTACATCTCATGGAAATACATATTTACAAATAGAGATGAATCAGTTGCAAATTCTTATAATAGTACAAGTGAGATAAATAACAATTCGATAATTAAAATAAAGAAGATTAATTCTATAAAAAAAACTACCTAGTAACAGAATTTTTTTGGTTACTATTTTAAAATATTTCTAAATAGAATAGAATTTTAAATCTAACTTATTATTTTAGTTATTATTGTCTAGAAAAAAATGTTTTACTAAAGATCTAAAAAAATATGAGGGTATTTAAAACAAACTGATTTTTAAAAAAAAAGATTTAACATAGTCTGGGAGGGGTGTGAACCCGTGTGGGTTGTGTGCTGGTTTGAGAGTATGTATTGGGATGAGCTTACTAGGCACACCCAGTCATTTATAGAAGAAAAAAAGGACAAAGAAAACCCTAAATCTATGAAGAGGGGCGCGCCTCTGCCTCCTATCCTATGCCACTATCATTATTATTTATTATTATCAATTAATTAAAAATAAGAATAAAGTAATGTAAAGAAACAAAAAGCATGATAATATGCTCACTTTTCTTCATGTCACGTCCATGCTTCAGCTTCTTTCATCGTCTCTCTTTCCACGCTTCAAACATTTTTCTTTCTTAGCAAATCAACTCAAAAACGTGCAACAAAAATCAGAAGTCATACAAACACAAACAAACATGATCCCAAATTGAAACCCTAACCCAATTTTATGATACAGAAATTACAAGCTACATGAAGAAATCAGAAGTAGAAACACAAAAGCAACTTATCGACAACGTCAAAAAAAGGAAAGAAAATTGTAAATCGGGTACGTTATTCGCTTCTGACTCTGACTTCGTCTCACTTCTTCTTTTTTCTGCTTGTTGTTGTTCCGGGTCTCTGCGATTTCTATTGTCGTTTGTTGTTGGTCTATGTTTATAAACGGATTTGAGTTCGATTTTGAGGGTGGTCTGAGTTGTTGGAACAAGCACAAAAGCTTGTATGAATCAATGGAGGTAATGGATAATTTTGATGAAAATTGAAAGATTGGGGAAGATGAAGTTTAGAGAGAATAGAGATTAATTGAGAGGGTAAAAATCATATATGGCATTATTATTCAACATATTACAAAATGTATATATAGTGCATACTAACACTAAACAAAGTAACAAACAAAAGCTAAACTAAAACAGCCTATAACAGAAGCATTTTCTGGTTTTTCCTGCAGCATTCTTACAGCTTTTCCAAATAGCTTCTAATCATAGTTACATTGTATTTGACTTATGTAACATCCAACACACCACCTTAAGTCAAATGCTCGATGTTGTTCATCCCCAACTTCACCACGAGTCGCTTGAAAACATCGTTTGTAACCGATTTCGTCAACAAGTCAGCGACTTGTTCTTCACTTCTGCAGTAGCTTAAACGTAACTGTCCAGAACTCACCAAATCGCGCAAGTAATGGAACCTCATCTCAATGTGCTTGCTTCTCCCATGTGCTATGGGATTCTTAGCAAGGTTGATGGCTGAAACGTTGTCCACCAACAACAAAACTCCCTCTCTCATGTAGCTGTCCAGCTCGCGCAACAGATTCACAAGCCACACAGCTTGGCAGGCACACATCGAAGCTGCAATATACTCCGCCTCGCAAGAAGAGAGAGCAACCACCGGCTCCTTTCGAGAACACCAAGAGATTGGTGCACCGCCGAACATAAAGACATAACCCGTCGTGGATTTTCGATCGTCTTTATCTTTGCACCAATTGGAGTCGGTGTATCCAAGTAAATTGCAACTTCTGCCCGTGTCACTTGCCGAAAACAAAATTCCACAGCCAAGAGTACCTTTCACATAACGAAGGATTCTCTTAACCGCTGCCAAGTGTGATACTTTTGGCTTTTCCATGAACCTACTAGCAATACCGACACTAAACGCCAAATCAGGCCGCGTATTGCATAAGTAACGCAATGATCCAACCAATCTCCGGTATTGAGTTGGATCCACATCTTGCTCTTCCTCACTCTTGGATAGTTGTAACCGTGCCTCGGATGGGGTTATGGCAGCATTGCAATGCTCCATATCACACCTCTTCAAGATCTCCATTGCATACCTTCTTTGATGCATGAGCAGCCCCAACTTTGTCTTTTGGAACTCTATGCCTAAGAAGTATGTCATAGCACCAAGGTCACTCATTTCAAATTCCCTCATAAGCTCTTGCTTGAACTTTGAAATGTATGATTCATAACTTCCAGTAATCAACAAATCATCCACATATAGACAAAGAATGATCACCCCTTCGCTAGCACTCGTTTTCACATACACCCCATGCTCGGACACGTATTTCTTGAAACCAATATCGTTAAGAAAACCATCTATGCGTTTGTTCCAAGCTCTTGGAGCTTGTTTCAAACCATAGAGTGCCTTCCTCAACTTGTAGACTCTTGCCTCTTGGTTTTTAACAACAAAACCCGGTGGCTGTCCCACATACACCTCTTCATACAATGGACCGTTCAAAAATGTCGATTTGACGTCCATTTGATATAACGGCCAGCTGTTGATATTTGCAACCGCAACAACTAACCGGATGGTTTCATGCCTTGCTACTGGTGCGAATACCTCATCAAAATCAATGCCTTCCTTTTGCAAAAATCCCTTTGCCACTAATCGAGCCTTATGCTTAATCATCTCACCTTTCGGATTTGCTTTCACCTTGAAGACCCATTTCACACCAATTGCCTTTTTTCCTTTCGGTAAATTGACCAACATCCAAGTATTGTTTTTCTCAATTGATTCCAGCTCATCCTTCATTGCACTCATCCATTTTGGATCGCTTAATGCCTCCTCCGTATTCACCGGTTCAGATTCGGCCATTAACGCGAAATGGATGAGATCAGCATCATGATTGATCTCGCTATCACGAAATACCTCACATGCTCGGAGTCTTTGAGGCATACCTCTCTGCCTCGTTGGTCGTTTATTCGTTTCACCATCCTCCGTTGCGAATGGTTGCTGTCCAAGATCATTAATAGGCTGGAAATCCAAATTTCCTCCCAGGAAATCAATTTCTGGGCCTGAATTTTGACTTCCAGAAGCACCAGGGGGCTCTATCACGGGCTGGAAATCAATGACCTCATTTGGTAAATTGATTTCCTGTACGGAAACAGCAGAAACTTTATTGTCAAACGTCCGAATTTCGTCGACAATCACGTCCCGACTTACCACAATCCTCTTGCTACACATATCAAACAATTTGTAGCCTCCGGTAGGATGATATCCAACAAGTAACAATTTCTCACCCTTATCATCAAGCTTCTTTCTAAGTTGTCCCGGAATGTGTCGAAACGCAATCGAACCGAAAACGCGCAAGTGACTCAAACTTGGTTTGAATCCGGACCATACCTCTTCTGGAGTTGCCTTTTCCAGCTTCTTTGTCGGACACATATTCAACAAATAGGCAGCTGTAGATACCGCTTCACCCCAAAGCTCTTTCGGTAAATTTTTCCCTTTTAACATGGTTTGTACCATGTTCATGATTGTCCGATTTTTTCTCTCCGCAATGCCATTTTGTTGTGGAGTGTAGGGAGGCACTACCTCACGGATTATCCCCTCATCATCGCAATAGCTCATAAACTCACCGGATGTGAATTCACCACCACCGTCCGTTTTGAGAGTTTTGAGCTTTTTACCGCATTGACGCTCAACCATTGACTTAAACCATTTAAACACTTCAAACACTTCATCCTTCCTCTTAATGAGGTAAATCCACAACTTCCTACTAAAATCATCAATAAACGTGACAAAGTATCGATTGCCACCGTAGGAATTGACTTGCATCGGTCCGCATACATCGGAGTACACCACCTTAAGGTGATGCTTGGTCCTATGACCCGCATCCTTGCTGAAATTACTCTTGTGTTGTTTCCCGTGAACACACTCTTCACATATTTCAGCTGGAATATTAATCCTTGGCAGCCCGGACACCATACCATGTCTTTGTAACGCGTCGAGATCACGAAAGTTGAGATGACCGAGACAGTAGTGCCATAACCATTCCTCATGACTTGCAGCAGTAGCTAAGCACCTGTGCTCCATAACTTTCAACTCAATCTTGAAAGTTCTATTGGCAGCCATAGGAGCCTTAAGAATCAAAACTCCATTTTGGTCCAAAACGCCAATGCATACTTGTTTTCAAGTAATTCCAATCAATGCTTATCTTAATTCCGTGACAAGGCCTTTGATCACCGAACAATCATCACCGACATCGCAAGTACCGCATCACTACCTTGGACTCCATCTCGAACCCGTTACTAATCGTTTTTCTCCGAATGCATTTTACTGATTTTTACCTTTGCAGAGTTGTTGTACAGCAACTTTCTACTGCTGCCCATGCCATTATTCTCCTCCGTAATTGCCACAAGAAGTGTGATATCATCATCCACTTCTTGCCTAGCAACCTTAGCTTCATCCGTATCACTCTCCTTGCGCTTGAAACGACAATCTCTTGAGAAATGTCCAAGCTTTTGACAATTGTAACATCTCTTAGTACTTTTGTCGAGCGGCTTGTAGTTGCCTTGACTACCATCCTTGGGGGTTCTGTAATACGGTGAACTGACTTTATAGGATTTTTGTATCCAAATGTGCGGATAGCAAGAGTCGCCACCGACTTTTATTTTTATCCAATTAAGGGAAGGTAAAAGTAACAAAAAAAGACCTTCGTTAGATTCTGAGTTCGGGAGAATGGTTATGAAAAGGGAAGGTATTAGCACTCCTTTCCATCCGTAGTTATCTACGGGCTCTTAGTTGCTCTAGATTACCTTTTAAAATTGCTTTCTGTGTGTTTGACAAAAATGTTTTGAAAAAAGGCATTTCGCTTTGACTTTGTAATGACTCATGTAGGAGTGTATACAAAGTGTTCGGAAATTTTTTTTGTTTTGAAAAGAATTTGAACTTTGAAAAAAGTGTGTGGTGTGAAAAGCATTTGGTAGAGCAAGCAACTAAAAGACTTATTTACCCACTCAGAATTGGTCGTTTTGTTGTACTTCTACATTCCTTTAGAATAGCGCTAGCCATACCATTAGTTAGTAGGTAGCTCCATTCGTTGGATGTAAGCGGGACATTCGAAGGGACATCGGATGGTCATAGAAGGCAACTTGTAGGAAGTATCCTAGCACATTCGAAGGGACTATCATCATTTTTCGTAGGCGACAATCGAGGGTCAAGATCATGTATTCGGAGGCGACATCGTGGGTCTTATGATCTTTGTATCGAAGGGACTATGATGATTTGTTTGGAAGGCAACGGTGCTAGAATACCTCTACGTTTGAGGGACATGACCATTTTAATTCGTAAGGCAACGAGAGAGAATTACCCTAAGGGGTGCGTGTGTGAAAAAGTGTGTTGATTCAGATATATCTTATCTTGAAAATTAGTGAGCTATGTCCAATTATTATCTTGCCATACACACCTAATTACTAGCAGTTTATAGGGTGCGAAAAGTAAAATGCGGAATGTAAAATGCGGAAAGGTAAATGTCCTACGCTATTACAAGGCTTTGGGGCAGATACATAATTTAAAATGCGGAAAATAAAACCCTAAATTAAACTATTACATCCCATGAACAGTTACATTATTGGAAAATAATATGACAAAACGATAAAGAGAAAATCGTCTGAATCGGATCAACCTGTACAAAAAGAAGAATTCGGAAAATGCAATATGAATCGAACAAGAGAAAAAATGTTAGAAAAATGCAAATTTTAATATGAGAAAATTAATACATGCTGGAAATAATATAAATATGCTAAAATAAATTTTTGGGATTTTTTAAATGCAATTTAGTAATTTAAAATGAATTTACAATGAATTAAATGCAAAAATATGAATAAAAATAAATATGCATGCAAAAAGGTATTTTTTAATTTATTAAATTAAATAAATATTTTCTGAAAGTAATGCAAAAAGAATAAATATTTTTGATAATTTTTTAATGCTGAAATAAAATGTGGAAATTAATTAAAATAGTATGCAAAAATATTAGAAATTGGAAAATATGAAAATAATGAAGTTTGTGAAAAAAAGAAGCAAAACATGCCCTGGACGGATTCGAACCCATGACCCTTGAGGGCATCTGGAAACAGTGAGCGCCTTTACCACTACGCCATGTGTGCATCGCTGTTTGAAATCCGGATCGAATGAAACAAAGACAGATGTCGTCTCCTGGCTTCCTCAACTGCGCGCGAAGCTTCATCGTCCCCGATTTGAATATTTGAAGCTAGCGTCGGCTGTTATTCGACGCTATGTCCCTGGCTAATTCAAAAAATCAAGCAAACATAATATAAATAAATTCTAAGACCATGGATCGATTCCTCAGGTCATTCCGAATGCAATGGTATGGGTCTTATAGTCCAATTTTTCCTAATAAGAGAAACCCTAAAACGGCATAGGAAACCCTAATCATGGCATGTCGTGTTTCTGGCCATGGAAACTCAATCAAAGTGCCCAGAAAGCTTGTAAACTCATCACTAATCACAAAAACAAACACAAAACAGGGTTAATAATGCATGATGATTGAAACACGATTTTGAAAAAAACAAGAATAAACCGATTCGTGATTTCTTGTTTCTGGATGGTTTTTGGCAAAGTAAATGTCTGGATCGACTCAAGAGGTATCAAGGAATGTGTTAGACACCTCAAAATCGATTGAAAACGGCTGGAAGTATGATCTCCAATAGCTTGCAGGTCACGATTTTTTTGAGTTTGGGAATAGGGTTTCTGAGCAATTTTTTCGTCCCCTTGCAACTGGTATGCATCAAGTATATATGCTGGATGGATTTGGCATTGTTTTTGGAAAGATTTGATCAACAATCAATGGAAATCAATTTTGATTTTTTCATGAAATCAAATTTTCAAACTTTGGTCCAATTTCAATCTAATCTTCCCATATTTGATCCAATTTCGAAATTGCTGGCATTTATGGGTTAATTGGATCACAAGTAAGCAATAAAAATCAATCATTCAATTAATTTGGATTTTATACTTTATTTTTCAAATTAATTTGTATTTAAATGAATAAATTCCAAATTAAATAGGAAAATAAAATAGAAAATCGTGGCATTGGGCTTGGACATTCCTAATTGCATGAGGAATAAGTTTGGATGAAGAAAAAGTAGGCCCATTTGCAAAAGATTTGATTTTTTGAAGCATCTCTCTTTGTGCATTCTTTCAAAATTGCCCAACTTGTGAATGGTGTATCTTGCTCAATTTTCCACATTTTTGAGTGTTCTTGGACTTTTTGGAAAGCTCTAAGAGTCCTCTAAACAATGTCTTTGGTCTCATCTCAATTGGAGTTACCATGCTCAATATATCTTCAAAACAAAAAGTTGACTTTTTGTTGACTTTGAAAATGACCAGAATGTTTTGAGCTATACCTCTCAAATGAAGCATTTTTTGGACATTCTTGTGAGACATGAAGTTGTAGAGAATTGAATTTCCTTCAAAATGAGCTTTGGTGGGAAAATTTCTGAGAAAGTATGAGAAAGTTATGATCAGTCAAAGTTCAGTTGACTTTTCACCTAGAAACCCTAATTTAGAAAGTTTGACTTTTGAGCAAATCTTGAGTTTTCTTGATGAATCATGATCAACCCTTGATCAAATGATGAATGTAACTTCAAAATGAGGATGTTGACCAAAAATTATGAAGTTTGACTGTATGTTGACCACAGTTGACTTTTTGTCCAATACAACTGATTTTCAACCATCTGAGCAATTGTTTGAGGAAACTTGACTTGTGAAGCTTGAAACTTGACATGGAGAATCTTTGAAGCATATGAGGAGGCATGAAGACCATTGGAGATGTTGGAAGCTCATCTTGACTTGAGAGATACCAAACCCTAGTTTGGGTTGATTTGTCTAGGAGAGAGTTTGTCTGATCAACTCTTGAGGAATCCTTGAGTATGGATGTATGAAATCTTTTGAGAAGATGGAGGGCAAATTTTGGGGTATGACAGGTTCCTTCTCCTCTTTGTCCTCTTGAATTTTGTGGATCTTTTCCACCAAAATTCTGGAAATTCTTCTTATCTCTAGAAGACCATTTCCCTTTCGATCTCTTATTCTTCTCATTGAAACGAGCTTGCAAAGCCACTTCCGCTTTTGCCTTATCGTTTCCTCTTTCATCCATCCTTTGTTCATGAGCTTCCAATGAACTTTGTAGTTCATCCTTCATCATGGTCTTGAGATCCTTCGATTCTTCAATCGCAACAACAATGTTGTCGAATCTTGCCGTTAAAGAACGCAACACCTTCGACACAATGTTTTCCTCCGAAACCGACTCACCGCAGGCCTTCATTTGATTCACCAAACGCGTCACACGCGTTATGTAATCGTTGACCGTTTCTTTCTCTTCCATTTGGAGTAATTCAAACTGCCTCTTGTGAGTTTGTAACCTCACCACCTTCGCGTTGTCAACTCCCGCATACGCCTTCTCGAGTATATCCCAAGCTTTCTTCGCCGAGTCACAATCACCAACCTTTTCGAAGTTGTCTTCATCGACGCAAGAATGTATCAAGAAGAGAGCCTTGTAGTCTTTCTTCTTCTCCTCTTTGTGAGTGGCTTGTTGGCAGTAGCCTCTTGAACAAGAGGAGTGACACCGGTAGTAATCACATCGAGCACGTCTTGGTAGCCAAACAAAACTTTCATTTGTTTGCACCATTTGTTGTAGTTCTTTGAATCAAGAATGGGAAGATTGGTGGGGATCTTGTCATTTGAAACGGACATTGCAGCGGAATAGGATTGTAACCAAAGCTCTTGATGCCAAATGTTGGAACAAGCACAAAAGCTTGTATGAATCAATGGAGGTAATGGATAATTTTTATGAAAATCGAAAGATTGGGGAAGATGAAGTTTAGAGAGAATAGAGATTAATTGAGAGGGTAAAAATCATATATGGCATTATTATTCAACATATTACAAAATGTATATATAGTGCATACTAACACTAAACAAAGTAACAAACAAAAGCTAAACTAAAACAGCCTATAACAGAAGCATTTTCTAGTTTTTCCTGCAGCATTCTGACAGCTTTTCCAAATAGCTTCTAATCATAGTTACATTGTATTTGACTTATGTAACATCCAACATGAGTTTGGTTGATGGTAGTGGGTAGTGAAGGGTGTTGTTATGGTTTGTATATATGGAGTTGTTGTTAGGACGAAATAAGTTGAAGAAGATGGGTTTAGCGGTGATATGAAGGAAACGGCGGAGGTAGTGTTGTTAGTATTCAGGTCGAAGGAAGATTGGTTTTTGGTGTATGAGATTGTGATGAGATAAGATAGAGTTGAAGTTTTGAGGCAGTGGTAAGGAGGAAGATGAAGTGACGAAAGTGATGAGGGTAAAGTTTGTTGTGTTATTGTGGTGTTTATATAACAAGATTGGAGTGAGGGTAGATGAGGAATTAAGAGGATAAGATCAAGGACAAATAAAATCTTGGGGAGGAAGTTTTGAGGTACAAGATGAAGCTGTGAATTTGTATTGAGTGGAGGTAGTGGAGGAGAGAAATTGCAGGGTAGTGGAATTGAGATGGTGAAAATGCTTGTATAATTTTCTGATTTCTTGCTTTTGTATTTTGCAGGTTGTACAAGCAGGATGGTGGTGATACATGATGCTGAAAAATAGAAGAGCAAGACCATTGTTTTTTAATTGATACAGTGACTGTTAAAAAAATGCATTATGTAGTAAATATTACAGCATGTAGTAATATATTAACAAAACATGTAGTAATATATTAACAAAAGTGAATAATAAATAAATAAATAAAACTATACCTCACTCTATTTTTCTTATTAATCAAAACAAATTCCTCCAAAATAAATAAAATCTAAATTACAAAAGTGATTACTCAATTAAAATAACACTACAAAAAGATAATTAATGAAACTAAATTAAATAATGAAAAGATATGGTTTATGGATATTGAAGGAATAAATAGATATTTAAAAACGTAACTTTAACCACAAAAACTTTGATGCAAAATTGACAAATACAAATTTAATTATAAAAATGCAAAAATTGAACGCAAATTCAAGAAAATAATGCAAAATGTGATATACACATACAAATGTAATATTATTAGGAAAAAAACGACTCTTATTCTGGTTGAATTGAATAAAAGTGATAGACGAAAAAATTGGGTGAAATTTAGGGTGTGACACTATATATCACCCAGTAAAAATAATATTTTACTTTTTGCTTGTCGCTAATACCGCTGCAACAAAATGATGCTTAAAGGGGTTAACAAATGCCTAAACGTATTTAGAAACAAAGTCAGGAACTATTCAACAATTATTAACAAAAGAACAGATAAGTGCCATAAATTATATACACAAAATAACGACATTTTGGGACTTATCAATCTTCTCCGTAGAGATATCGACGACGTGGGAAACGCAGTCCGTCGTCCCCACGACCTAGCCATCGATCAACGTCAGAGAAACCTGAGATTTCATTCATCAAAAAATGCAGTTGCACTCTACTCCGCAAGGATTAGACCTCTCTAGTTACCAAAAACACCAAGGGAAATCCGATCAGAAAACTGTCGTCTGCCCTCCCCAAGCCAAAGTATTGTTTAAGGAGCCTGACTCCCCGTCAATATGATAGCCCTCATCGAGGAAAGAACAATTATTCTCCACCACGATCACCAGGGTGGAGTGACGAAAATGACCCCTACGGTCCATTATCACGGGCAACATGGAAACTCCCCTATATGTCAGGATGGAAAAGCCTTTGAACTTGGGTACATATGACAAAACTACCAACCCAAACCAGCACATCGAGAATATAGATGCCTTGATCGACTACCGAGGCGTTAGGGGCGCCATCAAATGTCGACTTTTCCCATCTCTATGAGGAAAGGGGCTATGGTCTGGTATAAAAGTCTCTCCGACGAGTCCTATCACCTCCTAGAAGAACTCGGGAAACAATTCTC
Source organism: Vicia sativa (assembly GCA_021764765.1). Taxonomy (NCBI): domain Eukaryota; kingdom Viridiplantae; phylum Streptophyta; class Magnoliopsida; order Fabales; family Fabaceae; genus Vicia; species Vicia sativa. The sequence goes on from CM038794.1 coordinate 282,322,413, forward strand.
TAGGCATTTTACAGCCTCTCTTTGCCACCCAAAATCTAAGGCATCGCTCGAAGCCATCATACATGGAAATAAAAAATTCCTTCAAGCATACATCGAAAGATTCAACCATGAGGTTGTCCAGGTCTTCACGACCGATGATATGAAAAAAGAAAAGAAGAAAAACATAAATACTACTAACACCATGTAACAATTATTCAACTAAAGAATAGTCTACTTGGTATTTTACATGTCTAAAACACCAATCAAAGAGATTGAAGTCTTTAAGAGAGCGAAGATATGGGTATATTTTTGATGGACGACCATCATTCCAATCATACTTATTACATTGAGATAGACTACTAACTTCATACACATGGTTGCTCTCATACCCAAATCTCTTCGGGTTGCTCAATGCCCGACAGTTTCTCCAAGAAACATAAAATAATGCAATATCACCCAAACTTTTCATCTTAACATAATTCATGGTTGACAAGTCTATCTTGTAAACTTCCCTCCGATAATAGGAGGATATTGAATGAAACACCAAAAGTTGCTCATCACAATTAACCAATTTAAAAGAATTTGAGGAATCATTAGTGGGAGTATTCTTGAGGTTTAGAAATTGAATATTTCCAAAATTCAAGTTTAGTAACCCTATACTGGCTTTGTCGGTGACAACATATATTATATTATTCAAAACCACAAAGTCGACTACCACCTCCTTTGGTTTTAATGTTGAATAAGTAAACCAACCATAGTATCGAGATCGATAGACATACAAACGGCTAGACTCTTTGGATAAAACCACCAAGACATATTCCTCAGAGTATTTCTCAAAAGCAAGCAAGGCTTTGTACCAATCAGAACACATAGATTCAACTGTAAAGGTGGCATTGATTACCATTCTTTTTCTTGTAAATGGATTGAATAGCATAAATGAATTATTTTTATGGGCCAAGATGAAATATCCGCTGGAAACTCCAACATAAACATAGTTGGGGGGCTGGAAGCTACTCATCATCTTCAAATCATAAACTTTTTGATTAGGTACGCTAATAAAGGAATAGGAGTGAGGACAATTACCAGTAGTAAAATCACTACTGGTCATACGAACAAGCAATGGTTCTCGCGATGACACGAAATTTGATTTATGAAAAGTCCTCCAATTCTTGCAAACCCCCGAAAACCAAAAGAGTTCGTCAAAATCTAGTGTTTTGCAAATGGTATCAAGCACATCCCAAGGAAGTTGACCAAAATGACCACTATCTTTTAATTGTTTTCCTATGTATCAAAACAATGACAAACGTTAGGGGCTTTCTAAACATATGCTTTTTTATTTATTCGACAATAAGGCAGTACTAACCTGTCGGATTATGAGATGACATGAAGGTGTTGAAATCCAAAATTAAATCGGGATAATTTTTGAGCAGCACCTTCACTCTTGAAGTGAAGCAGCTTAGATCAATAGTTTGATCTTCGTAATCCTTGAAAAGTTTTAGAAAATCATGAAAATTATTTTCCCTCTTATGTTGAATAACAAGTTTTACTGTCAGGAGAAAATCTGATACACGCGCATCCTCGGATGAAACAGTGATTTGATGTGTCTTGGGCATGAAAAAGTTGAAGTCCAAAATTAAATGGGGATGATCTTTGAGCAGCACCTCCACTCTTGCCGCGAGACATGTTATATTAATAGTTTGATTTTGGTAATCCTTCAAAACCTTTATAAAATCGTGAAAATTATGTTCAATAGTAAGTTTTACTTCCCGGAGAAAAGCTATTCCATCCTCTAATGAAAATAATGAGATTTCATGTATCTTGGGCACCAAAGACTTGAATTCCCAAATTAAATTTTCATGTCCTTTAAACAAGGTCTTCAATTTTCTTTTGACATCACTTACATTAATTCTGTTAGCAATGAAATCTGTTAGGAGTTGTAAAAATTGATCATACTTTTCCATGTCGTCGTTATTTTGAAATGCATCTTTGACTGCATTGAGAAACTTTAATGTATCGTCGGTAGCACCTGAGTTCTTCATCATTAAGAAAATAATTGTATTCAGTTTAATTCATTCAAATTCAATTCAGAACAAAAATAGAAATATACATACCATTGATTTTGAAGCCTGATTTGCATTATTGAATAGCTGCTGCAGCAGCACTGCTTCAGAATCAGGCATGGAAGTAGCCGGTAGGAAAGCAGAACAAAATAATCATTAGGGTTGCTTTTGTGCAACAGAGGAAGAAACGTAATTATAGGTAGGTTAGAGAAGAAGTCTTATAGTATGCATTGGGCTGTTGAAAGGGTATTAACAACATTATACCTTGAGAATATTTCTTCCCACCCCCTAAAACTATGAAAATACAATAATTATGTCCAACCATTTTTCATTATCACATATTTTGGAATTTACGGTACACGCTGAATTTTTAACATTCTCAGATGATAGCAGAAATTTCGAGGTGATACAGAAAATTTAGCGAAATCAAGTAAGTTTTACGGTATATTTGGGGAAATTTCTGATATTTTGTACCGGATATTTCATAATTTTCAGTATCGCCTACTAGAAATTATGAAATATCCAGGATTTTCGTGCCGAAAATTTTAAAATTTCCGGTATTATCATTTGATAATGATACCAGAAAATTTGAAATTTCCACTACATTATCCATACCGGAAATTTCAAAATTTTCGATATTTTCTATTTATTTTTTTTTAATTTTTATGTTTCTTATGATTTTTAATTTTGCTTGCAGTGAGGACCATAGAAAGAGATGAGTTTATTTCCGGCAAGACTACAAATAGAGCCGATGTTGTGGCTTGAGCTGCAGATGAGGCGGAGGCCTTAAAGTTGCGGGTAGAACGCCGTCGTTCGACCGATTCTCACCGAAAATAGATGGCCGAGCAACCTGTGACTGGGTTTCTTGCACCTCGTCGACGGACTGCTAGAGCTTCTACAGCAGTCGAGGATCAGTCTCCTGCAGTGGAGGATCATACTCATATTCCTACAGTGGAGTAGGTAGTTGTAGAGAAGCCAGTGGTTTAGGAGTCGGTTGCTCAAGAGCCGGTTGTTCAAGAACTGGTGGTACAAGAGTCGGTTTTACAGGAGTAGATAATTCAGGATCCGGTTTATGAGGGAGTTGATGTGGTGTCTCATGTTGATACAGACACCACGACTGTTGCATCTATAGAGCCACCCGTGTGTACTGATGGTGGTTTCTCCGGAGGACCTTCTGACAAGTCCATGTTGACGGGATATGTTGACCATGTCGCTTATAGGATATGGTAGGGAGAGGTATGTAAAATTGATTTCGTTTAAATGCTTAATTTTTATTTGTATTACATGATTTGATGTATACTAATTTTTTGTAATTTTTTGTTTTGTTTCAGGAGCGTCCAGTGTTGAAGGTCGCTTCTCAAGGGTCGAAGTTAGAGAATTTCTCAGAGAGTCGGATACCTGAGCGGGTGAGGAAGATAGTTGAGGATTTCCATCTAGAGGACTTTGTTGGATGCTCCTCGACTCTTTTTAAAATAATTTTAGCAAAATAATATTTTTTTCCCTTTCTGAAAGATAGCATTTTAAATTTAAGAAATAATGCCGAAAACGGCACTCGAATCGGAGTTACGATTTAGAAAATATGAATTTTTGAAGTTTAAGTATTTTTGAACTCAATATGGAACCGGTTCCTACCGGACAACCCGTTCCCACTTTTGAAAAGTCACGCCCCTAGAATTTTGTATGGGAACCCGGTTCCTACCTCACTGGGAACCGGTTCCTACGTACAAAATTGCCGTTTAAAGTTTACTGAACTCGGTTCCTTCCCACTGGGAACCGGTTCCCACGACATGCAGAAACAAAAACGACTTTTTTGACAGCATTTACCCATTCCAAATCACTTCCAAACATTCCCATACGAATTGCAATATGAGAAACATCAAAATACATCCATTTTACACCATTATAACATCAAACAACATTATTTCATCATTCCTATTTATTATTTGACACACTAATGGTTTCCGACCTACAATCCGACACAAATAAGGTTTAATCCTACAAACCTATATTACTCCAAATCGAATTTCCTAACGTACCCAATCATCCATTTGATTCCCAAAACCCATAAGGCATTAAAATTGAATGAAATCACCCCTTACCTCGCGATGATCTTCGACTTTCTTCGGCGTTGGCTTTTTCCTCTCTTCTCTTCTCCAATTCTACGTGAAATAACTTTTTTCCAAAAAGACCTTCTTTCCTTCTTTTCCTTTTTATAATCCTTTTAATACTCCTTTTATTTATTCCAATAAAATAAATAATTAGTAACTAGTAAAGTAGAGAACTTTACTCCTCACACCTCTACTTATTTACTCTGCAAACCTCAAACCCTTCTTTCTTCAATTAATCCAATTAAATCCAAAAATATAAATAACCAAGCCTTTAACTAATTAAATAATTAAATTCCTTATTATTTAATATTCGAATTAAATCGGGGTGTCACAACTCTCCCCTACTAAAAAAGTTTTCGTCCTCGAAAACATACCTTAGACGAAAAGTTCGGGATACGAGTCCTTCATCTGGCTCTCCAGTTCCCAAGTTACATTTCCTCCAGCTGGTCCTCCCCAAGCTACTCTCACCAGTGCTATCTCTTTACCACGCAATTGCTTCACTTTCCGATCCTCATTCTCAGATCTGCTTCACAATGATTATCTCGCACATACATCATCTACTTGAATCTCATGAGACGGATCCGCAATGTACCTCCTCAATTGAGATACGTGGAAAACATCATGCAAATTCGCAAGTGACGGCGGTAAAGAAATCTGATAAGCAACCTTCCCAACTCTCTTGGTAATCTGAAACAGACCAATAAAACACGGAGTCAACTTCTTTGACTTCAAAGCTCAACCAATACTAGTCATTGGAGTAACTCGCATGAACACATGATCTCCTTTACTGAACTCAAGATCTTTCCTCCTCTTATCGTGATAACTTTTCTGACGACTCTGAGAAACCCTCATCTTCTCCTGAATCATCTTGATCTTTTCAGAAGTTTGTTGAACAATCTTTGGTCTAATCACAGCACTTTCTCCAGATTCGTACCAACACAACGGTGTCCGACATCTCCTACCATACAATGCCTCAAACGGAGCCATACCGATGCTCGAATAAAAGCTATTGTTGTAGGTAAACTCTATCAACGGTAAGTAGCTATCCCAAGCTCCACCTTTTTCTAACACACAAGCCCTCGACAAATCTTCTAACGACTGAATCGTCCTCTCAGTCTGACCATCTGTCTGTGGATGATATGCAGAACTCAATCGTAACTTAGTACCCAAAGCTTCTTGCAATCCTGTCCAGAACTTAGATGTAAACCTCGGATCTCTATTCGACACAATGCTAGACGGAATACCATGCAAACTCACAATCTTCTCAACATACAGTTCTGCCAACCTCTCCATCGGATAATCCATCCTTATCGGAATAAAGTGAGCAGACTTTGTCAACCGATCAACAATAACCCAAATAAAATCATAGTTCTTCGTTGTCCTCGGCAAACCAGACACGAAATCCATTGAAATGTCATCCCATTTCCATTCCGGAACAAACAACGGTTCCATCAGTCCTGACGGTTTCTGATGTTCAATCTTTGATTTCTGACAAACCAAACACGCATACACAAACTCGGCAATTTCCTTTTTCATTCCCGGCCACCAAAATAACTTCTTCAAGTCATGATACATCTTAGTAGCACCAGGATGAATACTCAACCCACTACAATGTCCTTCTTCCAAGATACTCTTCCTAATCTCGGCAACATCCGGAACACACACCCTATCACCAAATCTCATAACGCCATTCTCGTCAATTCGGAATTCACCTCCTTGACCTTGCTTAATTAGTGCCAACTTATTAACCCAAACCAACATCAAATTTCTGTCCATTTCGAATTTCTTTCAGAATACCACTAGTCAGCTTCAACATACCCAATTTAACACTATCAGAAGTAGTCGCGGATACCAAACTCGAATCTCTGAATTGTTCCACCAAATCGAATTCACAAACCATCAGCATCGACATATGCAAGGACTTCCTGCTCAATGCATCTGCCACAACGTTTGCCTTACCCAAATGGTAATTCAAACCGAAATCATAATCCTTGAGGAATTCTAACCACCTCTCTGCCTCATATTCAACTCTTTCTGGTCAAAAAGATACTTCAGGCTCTTGTGATCACTGAACACTTCAAATTGTGAACCATACAGATAATGCCTCCACAGTTTCAAAACAAACACAACAGCTGCCAACTCCAAATCATGAGTCGGATAATTTATTATATGATTTTTTTTATAATTATTAGGTATTAGTATAATAATTTCATAATTTTTATTTATGCAGTGTTGGATATACGAGCACTTTCCTCATATTTGTGACTAGAAGATCCAGCATGTTGAGGCTCGAAACCCATATGCGAAGAGGTGGAAATCCAAACAGGACGTTCTTGGAGGGTCGATGGAGCACAAGAGGAGGATGGATGCTCTGAACCTGGATGATGTCATATGGACCCCGTATACGGCTCATCCCCCTCATTGTCATTTTGAGGTATCTACTTTATATTTAGTCAGATGGGAGAGATATGTGGCTAGTCACTTGTCTGAGAGGTGTCTAGGTAAGTATGGTTATGTAAAGAACATCCCACGCCCGGTCCCACAGGCCACAACTGGTGGTATTGATTGATGGTTTTAGAGTCACATCATCATCCCCCACGAGATCATTGATGCAACCGTCAGGGTTCAAGAGCTTGGGCAGTGCGAGGATGGGGATACCTTGAGTGGTTACTTAATGTGTCACACCCTCAGGTCATACTACTGGCTTCAGCATCTGACGTCCCAGGGCCTTCAGGTACTAGAGATTCTTCTGATCTACCACCACTGTGACACCCCAAATAATTCAGTTATTAAAATAATTAGAGTTTAATAACAAGATTGGAGTTGAAGTTTTGAGGTAGTGGTAAGGAGGAAGATGAAGTGACGAAAGTGATGAGGGTAAAGTTTGTTGTGTTATTGTGGTGTTTATATAACAAGATTGGAGTGAGGGTAGATGAGGAATTAAGAGGATAAGATCAAGGACAAATAAAAACTTGGGGAGGAAGTTTTGAGGTACAAGATGGAGCTGTGAATTTGTATTGAGTGAAGGTAGTGGATGAGAGAAATTGCAGGGTAGTGGAATTGAGATGGTGGAAATGCTTGTACAATTTTCTGATTTCTTGCTTTTGTATTTTGCTGGTGATACATGATGCTGAAAAATAGAAGAGCAAAACCATTGTTTTTTAATTGATACAGTGACTGTTAAAAAAATGCATTATGTAGTAAATGTTACAGCATGTAGTAATATATTAACAAAAGTGATTAATAAATAAATAAATAAATAGAACTATACCTCACTCTATTTTTCTTATTAATCAAAACAAATTCCTCCAAAATAAATAAAATCTAAATTACAAAAGTGATTACTCAATTAAAATAAAACCACAAAAGATAATTAATGAAAACTAAATCAAATAATGAAAAGATATGGTTGATATTGAAGGAATAAATAGATATTTAAAAACATAAATATAACTACAAAAACTTTGATGTAAAATTGACAAATACAAATTAAACTATAAAAATGTAAAAGTTGAACGCAAATTCAAAAAAATAATGCAAAATGTGATATGCACATGCAAATATAATATTATTAGTAAAAAAATTGACTCTTATTCTGGTTGAATCGATAAATTTGCCCTCCCACTTCTCAAAACAATTCACATCTCAATTCTCAAGGATTTCACAAGGGTTGACCAGACAAACCCTCTCCTAAGCAATCAATCAAAGCTAGGGTTTTGCTATTCTCAAGTCAAGATGGACTTCCAATGCTTAAAGTGGTCATCATATCTCATCATATACATCAGAGAATCCTCATATCAAGTTCCAAGCCTTACAAGTCTAAGTTGCTCATCTAATGGCCCAGATAGCTGAAAATCAACTACATTGGACAAAAAGTCAATTGTGGTCAACATATAGTCAAACTTCATAATTTTTGGTCAACATCAACATTTTGAAGTCATATTCATCATTTGATCAAGGGTTGATCATGATTCATCAAGAAAATCCAAGATCTGATCAAAAGTCAAAGTTTCCAAATTAGGGCTTCTCTAGACAAAAGTCAACAGAACTTTGACCAAGCATAACTTTCACATACTGCATCATAAATTTCTTCACCAAAGCTCATTTGGAAGAAAATTCAATTCTATACAACTTCATGTCTCACAAGCTTGGGCAGAAAATGCTTCATTTGGAAGTTATGGATCAAAACATTACAGGTCCTTCTAGAAAAGTCAACAAAAGTCATATTTTTGCAAAGAAGTGTCCATGAGCATGGAAACTCCAATGAAGATGAAACCAAAAAACATGTTGAAAATTGATCAAGATACAAATTGTGCAAGTTGAGCATTTTTGAGGAGGTGCATGAAGGAAAATACCTAGCAAAAGCCAAAAAATTTCAAATGGGCCTAAGATTTTATGATTTAAACTTGATCATAAGATTATCCATGACTACTATGCTTCATGCCACGCCTCTCACTCTTTTATTTATTTATTTTTTAAATTTAATAGCTTAAATTCAAATTTAATTAAATAAAATGCAAAAATAAAAGATAAGGCAAGTTGGGCTAGATATTTGCATGGCTTGGGGTCTAAGATAGCTCTTTATATAAGAAGATTGAGGAAGTGATTGAGCATATTTGGAAAGATTTTGTGCAAATTTTCAAATAAAATATTCTCCATTTAAGGAGAATATTTTCTCTTAATGCCTTGACCTAATTCCACTCTCCTATATATACCTAGCACTCTTACAAGACAAGAAGACTTTTTGGACAACCCTTACACGGATTGCCAGCCTATCACAAACCCTAGAATTTTCTCAAAATTTACTCAAAGTTGGCAAACTCGTGTTCTACTTTCCAGCCACTTTCAGTCACTTTTAAGCATTCCATTGTGATCCTGAGGTAAGTCTGAGTAAGTATGCATCATTATACATGATCATAATACGTTGAAACATGCCATATGAACTGCTCCGATTTGCATTTTTCTTTGAATTTGTGTTTTACATTTGAGCGTGTTTTGCTTGCAACTAATGTTTCTAATATGTTTATAGCATGATATAGAACAAATTTGGGCAGTTGTTTGAAGTTTTTCATGGCTTAATCGCTAGTTGCCATTGTTAGGGCACAAATTGGAAGAGCTTTGTATCTGTAGTTCTAGGCCAATTTAGAACGATTTAACACCACCAATCGATTCGTAGCCCTTGAATTAGGGGGATAGGGTACCCTTGTTACATTCATATTGCTTATTTTGCAGGTTGATGATTGAATACGATCGAAGGAGATGACCGGAGCTTTGCTCCGGCGCTTCTGACTCAAATGCCAATAACACTTACATATTTATGAGTCCAGAAGGATGAATGGATGTAACACCGCCCCAGCCAGCGGTTCACCTTGCGCGCACTATGTCATTCTCTCTATCAGGTTGTGGGTTCAAACCCCACGTTTTGCCTTTTGTTTTCACTATTTATTTTGCAGGTTTCTAGATCTCCAGAAGGAACGCCTCAGAAGCTCCAGCTTCTTGGCATCCCCAGCACCAAAAGCTTCAGCTTCTGGGCCTCACCAGCACTAGAAGCTCCAGCTTCTAAGTCCCCCAGCGCCAGAACCCTCCAGAAGCTCCAGCTTCTGGATGGCCCTAGATGAGAAATCCCCAGAAGCTTCAACTTCTGGACGTCCCAGATCCAGAGTCTCTAGAAGCTCCAGCTTCTGGTCCCTTTCCAGCACCAAAACCCCCAGAAGCTGAGCTTCTGGGCACCTCCAGCACCAGAAGCTCCAGCTTTTGGGCGCCCCTAGCATTAGAATCCCTAGAAGCTCCAGCTCTTGTGTGCCTCCAGCAACGGAACCTCCAGAAGCTCCAACTTCTGGGATAGCTTCTGTTAGAAGCACGTTTTTTTTGTTTCTCTCATATTTTTATTTTCTGCTTTCATTTTTTTCTTAAAAATAATTAATTAATTAAATTAGTAATTAGGTTAATTAATTAGGGTAATTAGATAATTTCACAAAATATTTTCTTTTAACTAATTTAATTAATTTAGGTTAGTATTCACTAATGTTTTCTTAATTAATTAAAATCAACTAGAACTAGGTTTTTTTCACATAAACTCTAATTTTCAAAAATACCAAAAATATTAGGACTAGTTTTCTCTTCTGCTATTTACTTTTTCTTGCATTTTAAATTCTAGAAAGGATGTAAAGGTTGCAAGTTTTTTATCATGTAATAGCGTAGGATTTTACTTTCCGCACTTTACTTTTCGCACCTCCTATTATGTATCTGCCCCAAAGCCATGTAATAGCGTAGGACCCTTTATATTTTTACAATTTACTTTCTGCACCTATTAAACTGCTAGTAATTAGGCGTGTACGGCAAGATAAAATCAACGTAGATCACTTCTAACCATAAGATAAAATATCTAAAAACAATACACTTTTCTCACACATGCACCCCCTAGGGTATTCTCTCTCGTTGCCTTAAAAATGGTCAAGTCCCTCGAACGTGGGGGTATCTTTGCACAGTTGCCTACGAAATATCATCATACTCCCTTCGACTTAAAAGATCATAGTCCCTCGATGTTGCCTAAACGAATACATGATCTAGTCCCTCGGTTGTTGCCTATGAAAAGTGATGATCGTCCCTACGAATGTGCTATAATATTCCTACAAGTTGCCTTCTATGACCATCTGATGTCCCTCCGAATGTCCCTTTACATCTAACGAATAAGGTTACCTGTCAACTAATGGTATGGATAACTTTATTCTAAAGGAAAATAAAATAACACGGAAACGACCGTTCTGAGTAGGTAATAAGTCTCTTTTGCTTGCTCAATTAAAACATTCTTTTTACACCTCACACTTTTCTCAAAAAAACTTTTTTTCCAAAGCAAAACATTTCTGAACACTTCGTATACATTCCAGCGTGAATCATTACGAAGTCAAAGCGAAATGCCTTTTCAAAAAAATCTTTTCAAACACACAAAAAACAATTAGAGTGAGCTAAAGCAATTAAGAGCCCGTAGATAACTACGGATGGAAAAGGTGCTAATACCTTCCCTTTTCATAACCAACTCCCTTACTCAGAATCTAACGAAGGTCTTTTCCTATTCTTTTCGCCTTCCCTTAATTGGATAAAATAAAAGTCGGTGGCGACTCTTGCTATCCGCAACATTTGCGATAAAACACAAAACAAACAAGTCAGTTCTTCCACCGTGTTACAGTGACTGTCTTAGGTTTTTACTCTATGTTAGGGGTTTGAGCTTTGTTAGAAATAGATCGCTTAGATTCTTACCTAGGATGGTTATATGTTAGTTTTTGAATGCTAGAAATGAGTTTAGATCTAACATTCACTTAGAGTATCTGATCTTAATGCCTCTGCGTTGGTGAAGTATGCTAGAGATGGGTATAGAGGTGACACAGTTGAGTTCTGGTTGTCGAGGTATGCCAGAAATAGATATCGAGGTGATTCGGGAGGATTCTCAATTTGGGTTAGAAATAGCTTAGGTTGTGAGAGGTATGTGATGATACAGACGAGTATCGTAGGCTGAGTATAAATGGACGGTAGATTTAAGTCTGTGATGGGTAGTGTGCATTCATTCTAGACAAGCTGTCTATCCTTTATAATTTTTGTTCATTTACTTTTTGTCTTTTATTTTCAACCTATTTATTTCCAAACTCATTAACGATATAATTTTCGAACGACGAATCAATAACCAATCTTTGTGGACACGATATGATATAACCTAACCGGTATATATCACCCAGTAAAAATAAATACTTTACTCTTTGTTTGTCGCTTAATACCGCAACAACAGTTTGTTAGGACACTTTCTTTAAGTTTGCGTGGTATGACAATACCATGGCATCACGAGAGGAGGTTACTAGTGCTCGCATAATAAAGGTGTCGAGCTTACGACGTAAAACAAGCATGTTTGTTTATGTGTGTGGTGGGTTGTGTTTTAACAAGTTGAAATAGGACATATTCTTTATTTCAAATCTTCACTTTTCCACTTGTTAATTTATTTTCACCAAGTTTTTATTGTTATTTGTGTTTGTTTTGTTATGTTAATTTGTTTTTCCACAAGTTTGTAGTGTTTTAGCTTGTGGAATTGTGTATGTGTTGTAAATATTGTTTAGATGTCTACATGAGATTCTGTAGGTGTGTAAGTGGAGCTTGCATAGCAGCTGCACCTGCTGTTGTTATTTTTTTGCATCTAGTGTAGCGCGCTTAGTGCGCTCTACTATGTAGAGTGTTGCACCCTAAAATTTACCCTCTTGATTTAGGCTTATGTTTCATCATAAACATCATAAACATCATATTGCATTGCATTTATATCTCATGACAAGATTCAAGCTCTTTGAGTTCTCAAGACCTTTACAAGCTGATGAGGTTGATTGTGTTAGCATGCCTTTCTGAAGGAATCTCAAGTTGCCATATATGTGGATCTTTCAAGTCACAATGGTGTATTATGCCTCAAGACATTCCACTTGTCTCATTGATCCCTCAAGAATTGAAGTTTTGAAGAGGATTGATGAGAAATTCATCTGTGGCACTCATCTGATAAAATTAGGGTTTTGGTCCTCTGTGGAGTTTGAAGCTTGGATGAGTCATTTCTTGAAGTATTACCTTCTTATTATCATATGAGTTATCATGGTTCAAAGAATTGCTCAGCATATTCAGAGGATTTGATGTTTTGGAGCTTGATTGGTTACCTCCTTACACATGGAGCAAAATTAGGGTTTGAGTAAAATCAGGACTTCTTCAGATTTTTCACTCAAACATGATTTCACTTGTTTCTATATGTTGTTGGACATCTATGAGTGAAATATTGAGGCTCAATTTTGAGTAGAAGCAAGTCAATTGATTACAATGGGCAAAATGGTCATTTTGGTCAAAATCAGTCAAAGTCAGGAGTTGACCAAGTGGACTTTTGGTCAACCATCAATTCAAATATCACATTTTCATTTTTCATGACCAAATTCATCATTAAATCAAGAAAGTTGGAAAAATTGGAGCTAACTTGTTCTTGAAGTTATTTGAAGTTTGAAATTTTTCTAAGTGTCCACCCTATGGAACTTTGACACATCATAACTTTCTCAATTTTTATCCAATGATTGTATGCCATAAATTTCTAAAAATCTTGGAAAAAATCCTACAAGATTGCCTATGTGTAAAATTTCTCAAAAATGCATCATTTGAGAGATATTTGAGTTAGAAGTTTTGTGCACAAGATTTGACCAAGGCCTAAACCTAAGGGAGTGATCAACTCACAAAGTTCCAACCAATACAATTTCAATCAAACATCTTCTTCATCACAAATTTCACACCAAAACACCTTACTTATTAACACAACATTATTCATACTCTTTTTTTTGTTTTACTTTTTCAAAGCTTTTTTCTCTTTTTTCTTTCTTTTTCTAATCTTTCTTTTTCACATTTTTTTTTATCTTTTTCTTTTCTCTTAACCTCATACCAATCACAATATAAGTACATAAAAATTCTTCTCCCCAACTTGAATCCAACCAATATCATTATGTGAAAACTCCCTACTTTCTAAGGCAAGGTAAAAATCCATACAACAACACATAGTTGAGGGTTCAAGAAACAAAGAAACCAACATCCATACAAAAAATTAAATTGACACTCATAGAAAAGCATCAAGTTCAAATAAAAATGGATGTTGATAAAAGCTCAAAAAGGGTTAACAAATGATCACACACTCACAAGGTGAATTGAATATTTGGCCAAGGTAGTTATGCTCAAAATCAAACAGAATGCCTTGATCATTTTCATACAATCATACAATCAACACAAAACAAAACATTAAGCATAATAAAAGTCAGTTAACACAAGAATTGTGGCCTCAAAATTATGTAAATAATGGAAAACTTCCTCACGTTTATGGATAAATAGGGAACTAAAGTTATTCAATTCATGAGCAAGTAATGCAAAAAGAATGAATGGCATGGTAATTATACAAATGATAAATTTCCTAAACATGCTATGCTATAGAAAGAGATAAACGAGTACCTGGCGTGTACCAACTTTGAAACTATCATTACCATATTTCCGCGAGTTGAAACGATCAAACTAAGAAAAACACCAAATGTAACCTCAAGCTACCAGACCAAAATTTGAGTTCAAACAATAACAAAAGTGTGAGAAAAATTATACTAATTCTATTCAATACAAAAATCCTTGGTGGAAGTGGGAAAAATGAAAGCCAAGTGAAATTTAAAAAGAATTCACTGGCTCTGCATAGCAGAGCGCACTAAGCGGCCTAGAGCGCATTAAGCGCGCTACACCAGTTGCAAAAAAATACAGCAACTGGTGCAGCTGCTATGCAACTCCATTAACACACCTATACAATCTCATTTACAAAACTATAAACTATTTACAAAACATACACACTTCCACAAGCTAAAACACTACAAACTTGTGGAGAAAACAGCAAATTGACATAACAAAACAAAAGAAAATAACAATACAAAAACTTTGTGAAAATGAATTAACAAGTTGAAAAGTGAAGATTTGAAATTAAGAGCAAGTCTTATTTCAACTTGTTAAATCACAAGCCAGCACACACATAAACAAACGTAAACAAAAACAAACAAAAACATGCTTGTTTTACGTCGTAAGCTCAACGCATTTATTGTGCGACCTAGTAACCTCCTCTCGTCATGCCATGGTATTTCCACACTACGCAAACCTAAAGAAAGTATCCTAACAACCACACAACAAACGTTACGAATACGAGACAACTTACAACAATACGTGAAAACAAGGTAAAACACACATATATACAAGTATGGAAAGTAAACACACAACATGTACAAGTAACAATATACAAGTTCATATACGAAGTCAATACAACATATACATTAATTACAAAAAATCAAAAACAATGGAATTATCGCAATACAGAAACAATAAAACCATTCCCCGGTAACGGCGCCATTTTGTTGCGGCGGTAAAGCGACAAGCAAAGAGTTGGTATTATTTTTACCGAGTGATATATACCGGTTAGGTTATATCGTATCATGTCCATAAAGATTGGTTATTGGTTCGTCATTCGACAATTCTACTGTTAATGTGTTTGGGATTAAATGAGTTGAAAATAAAAGACAAAAAGTAAATGAACAAAAAGTATAAAGGATAGACAACTTGTCCGAAACGAATGCAAACTACCAGTCACAGACTTAAATCTACTAACCAGTTATACTCAGCCTACGATACTCGTTCGTGTCATCACATACCTCTCACAACCCAAGCTATTTCTAACCCAAATCAAGAAATCAACTGCGTCACCTCCATACCCATCTCTGGCATACTTTACCAATACAGAGGCATTAAGATCAGATACTCTAAGTAAATGTTAGCTCTAAACCCATTTCTAGCATTCAAAAACTAACAGATACACCGGTTTGTCAACACCTATCGAAGAGCAATCCACCTCCAATCATCCATTGTACGACCCTAGTGTTGTCAACACCTATCAAAAATGAAGGTTGATGAAAATGGGGATCAAAATTCACCCCAAAACCATAACCTTAAAATGGCAAAAATGAAGTTTATAAAACAAATCTCTGACGTCCGCGTTGAGCGGCGTCCTAAAATAACACGTTACACCGACCTAATGTCGCTCAGCAGCGAGGGCCTGCTCAGCGGCCTCTGAAACCTAAATCCTCTCTGCCGCAATAGTAACAAGCACACAACGCGCTCCAAAAGGCGCTGAGCAGACTCGCGCTTAGCTGCTTCACCGCGCTCAGCGGCCTCCACTGAGCAAAACTTCCAAAAATGGATTTTTATTGCAGAAACGCACATCCGGAGCCGTGTCTTCGACACTTTATTCTTTAATGCTCTAAATGTGCAACAAATACCTACAAAAACATATTAAAACTAATCAAACTATACATAAATGAATCAAAAACACAATAAAATGTATTTACAAACAAAGTCGGGATTATTCAACTAAATATCAACAAAAGAACAAATAAGTGCCATGAATTATATACACAAAATTATGATATTTTGGCACTTATCAATCGCTGGTTTAAACCTGCCTTTTGCAACTTTTTCAATGTTTTTCTGATTTTTGCAGGTATCACTTACATACAATTGGAGGCGTGTTTGCTATCAACATAGACAAGTGGCCTGGTGGCTAAGTTTTGAACCTATCACCTCAGGGTCACGAGTTCAACACCCTGTCGTGCCTTCTCTATTTTTTAATACTTTTCCCTTTCAATTTTTTTAAACCTTTTCAATTTTTTTCAAGTTATTTTTATTTCTTTTCAAAAATCATTTTAATTATTTTCTAAAACCCTAAAAATGTTGTAATTTTAGTTTTAGGTTAATAAAATCTTTATTTAATTTTTGACACAAAAACATTTTAGTTTTCTCATTATTTAAATGATTTTTCTTAATTAATTGCTAATTAACTTCGAATTAGGTTTTCTTAATTAAAATTGATTTCAAAAAATACCAAAAATATTTTCCTTTTAAAGTAGGGTTTAGAACACTTATATCTTCATTAGAATATTTTTTCCTCTTATTTACTTATGCTTTATTCTTATTTAAATTATAGAAATCGATGTATAGGTTGCAAGGTCGTTTTTGTAATAGCGTAGATTTAATTTCCTCGCACTTTTTCTCATTATTATGTATCTGCTCATGGGACGTAATAGTCTAGGTAATTTACTTTTCAGCACCTCCTATTATGTATCTGCCTAAAAGCCATGTAATAGCATAGGATATTTACTTTCCGCACCTTTACTTTTTCGCAAATTTTTAACTGCTTAGGTGTATGTAATTAGGGTTTGTATGGCAAGACTAAAATTAATCTTAGATAACCCTAAATCAAGATAAATATCTTAAAATAACACATTGTTCACACTCACACCCTTAGGGTATCCTTTCTTGTTGCCTTCGGATAAAAATGGTCATGTCCCTTAAACGTAGGGGTACCATTAAGAAAAATCCCTCAATTAAAAAATCATCATAAAGATTATAGTCCCTCGATGACCCTCGATGTTGCCTACGAATATATGATCTCGACCCTCAGTTGTTGCCTACGAATAAATGATGATAATCCCTTCGAATTGCTATAGTATCCTTACAATGTTGCCTTCAATGACCATACGATGATCCTACGCCTGTCCATCTACATCCAATGGATGGGGTTACCTACCAACAATGGTATGGATAACATTATCCTAAAAGAGAAGGAATAACAAGAACGACCTTTGAGTGGGTAATAACTCTTAATTGCTTGCTCAAAACAAATACTTTTCACAACTCACATTTTCAAACAAATATTTTCAAACACTTCGTATACATTCTTGAGGATTGATACAAGAATCATTACAAAGTCAAAGTTAAAATATTTTTAAACAAATCACACACACGCAAAAGCGAGTTTTCAAAAGTGAGCTAAGCAATTAAGATCCCGTAGATAACTACGGATGGAAAGAGTGTTAACACCTTCCCTTTTCATAATTACCTCCTGTACTCATAATCGATAAAAGGTTTTTCCTGTTCTTTTCACCTTTTCTTTATTGGATAAAAGAAAAGTCGGTTTACTAACTACAACATTTGCGATAAAACGCAAAACAACCAAGTCAGTTCTTCCACCATGTTACACATTTCATGAACTATAAGGTCATGCAAATAAGCTAAAGCAAAAAATACTCTAAATTTTCTTTTATTTGCTACTAGTGCATATATGTGTCGAAATAATCAACACATTCATTTTGCCTTAAAACTCTTGGTTACCAATCTACCCTTGTAGGTAGAGCTGTCAAAATAGGCTAGCTAATATGGGTAGGTCCGCCCGACCCGAAAAATCATAGGAGTTGGGCCTTTAAATTAGAGGCCATATTTTTAAGGGCCTTTTTTAGCCCAGCCCTAAAAAGCCCGTTGTCCATTAGGGCTAGCCCATATGAGTCGTGGGAAACCCATTAGGCCTACATTGCTATAAAATTTAAAAAAAAATTATTATTTCTTATATTATGTTACCCCAAAATAATACATTAATTTTCTCACTTCACTAGATTTTGTCAGTATTCTATTCAATCTTTATCTTTTAAATATTATACATTAATATAATCAACATTTTTTCCTCATATTCTATTAATTCTCTTATTTTAAATATTTTGACTATTATTTTCTATAATTTAGACATATATTATATTTAAAAACACATTATAATATTTGTAAAAGATAATATAGTACTTAAAAATATATTATATTTAAAATAATATAATTTTTTATTTTATTTATATCAATATTATAAAAATTTTATTTTTATTTTTTTATTTAAAAAAGCCCATTTAGGGTCGGGTAGCCCGAAGCCTATCTAGGATCGGGCTCGGGTAGTAATTTTGAGGCCCATATTATAATAGGGTTTTTCTGGCCCATCCCTAAAAAGCTCAGGCCCATGAAGGCCGGCCTAAATGGGTCGGGTAGCCCATTTTGACAACTCTACTAGTAGGTGTTTAATGTACCATCACTATGGTACTTCCTTCCAAACATCCATTTTAATACGATGGATATTTTATCCTCTAGGTAGATCGACAAGTTCTCAAGAGTGGTTTGACATTATTGATTTTATTTTGTCTTGGATAACATCATTCCAAGAGAAGCTTCTTGAAGTTACTTCTTCATTGTAAATGTTAGGACCATCTCCCACTTGAAGAATAATAGGAATCTTACGAACAAAATTCTCACTATTTTCTTCTTCTAGATAAAATAAATATGTCGACAATCGATTTTATTCGGTTCTAGATTCTTAGCCTTTTAGACTTTTTGCTTATTCTAAGTTCGAGTTGTTTTTTCAACAATCATCGACGAACTTTCAACAATCCGCGGAGAACCTCCACACGAGGTTCTTCAGTTGTGGGATTTGATAGTTTCTTATCCTTCATGATAAGATTCTTAAAGAATTTCACGTCTCGGGATTCAATAATTACATTAGACTCCAAATTCAAAAATCTATATAAATCATGATCTACCTTTGAGTGATCTTTATATGACTTATAATAATAATTCTCATTGAGACCATGCTATTCACATAGCGTACAAATATATGTTTTTATAAAATAAAATAAAAAACATGAGACAATTATGATTAGTGAATACACAAATTTTTTTATAAATACACAATTTTGTTATTCTTTTTAATTTTTTTTATACACTATTTAGAACAAATTGTATGATCCACGTGAACGACAGGTAGATGACTACTTATACATTTTCTATTGACCGAAACTACTTAATTTATATATATATATATATATATATATATATATATATATATATATATATATATATATATATATATATATATATATATATATATATATATATTCTATAATATTTATTTAATATTTATAAGAAACCAAATTTCCAAACACATCTCATTAATTTCTTTCCTTTCTAATCAATATGTCTATTATTTTAGTAAATATATAGTATTTTCTCAAAATATCATATGATATGAAAAAATAAGTAAATATTTTTTATTTATAATAGATGATGTATTATGATACAATATTTGGATATGTGGGGTCTTGGGCTCTTGGGTATAAGTGAGGGATGAAAGGTATAATGCTTCTAATTCCCTTCCCAATCCATACGGCATACGCTATAACCTATGTATAAATAGGTTTGTTCCTCTTTTTCACAAAAGCAACAACATTGAGGTTGAGATTTCATTAACATTATTTTCTTCTTCTCTCCTACCGGCGATTTCCATGCCTCATTCTGAAGCAGTGCTGCTGCAGCAGCTATTCAATTATGCAAATCAGACTACAATTTCAATGGTATGTATGTGTTTAATCATTTATATTTTGGTTTTGATTTGAATGAATTAAACTGAATACAATTATTCTCTTGTAGATGAAGAACTCAGGTGTTACCGAAGATACATTAGGGTTTCTTAATTTAGTAAAAGCTGCGTTTTGGAATAACAACATGGAAAAGTATGATCAATTTTTAAAAGTCCTAACAGATTTCAGTGCTAAAAGAATTCATATAAGTGATGTCAAAGCAAAATTGAAGACCTTGTTTAAAGGACAGAGATATTTAATTTTGGAATTCAACTCTTTCATGCCTAAGAAACATCAAATCACTTTATTTTCACCGTCACCGGAGGATGCATTAGGTTTTATCCAGGCAGTGCACCATGCCACTCGATATAAGGGAGAATATAATTTTGATGATTTTCTAAAAGTTTTGAAGGATTACAAGGATCAAACTATTGATATAAGCTCTTTCACTTCCACAGTAAAGGTGTTGCTCAAAACTCATCCCAATTTAATTTTGGAATTCAACTCTTTCATGCCCAAGAAACATCAAATCACACTTTCATCAGAGGAAGAAAGTTTTCTCCGGGCACTAAAACTTGTGATTCAATATATGAGAGAAAATAATTTTGAGTATTATGAAAAACTTTTCAACAATTTCCAGTATCTAACTATTGATATAAGCTCTCTCACTGCAAGAGTGGAGGAGCTTCTCAAAAATCATTCCAATTTAATTTTGGAATTCGACACCTTCATGTCTTCCGGTTAGTACTATCTTATTGTTTCTTCTTTTCTATCATATTGTTGTTGTATAAACAACATAGTAATATCTAACATTTGTCATTGTTTTGATACAAAGGAAAAAAATTAAAAGATAATGGTCATTTTCTTCCTTGGGATGCGCTTGATATCATTTGCAAAACACTAGATTTTGACGACCTCTTTTCGTTTTCTGCAAGAGTTGGAGGACTTTTCATAAATCAAATTTCTTGTCATCCCAAGAACCATTACTTGTTCATATTAGTTGTGGTAATTGTCCTGACTCATATTCCTTTATTAGCATTCCCAATGTAAAAGTTTATGATTTGAAGATGATGAGTAGCTTCCAGCCCCCCGAGTGTATCTATGTTAGAGTTTCCAGCGGATTTTTCATCTTCGTCCATAAAAATAATTCATTTCTGCTATTGAATCCATTTACAATAAAAAGAATGGTAATCAATGTCAGCTTTACAGTTGAATCTATGTATTCTGATCGGTACGAAGCCTTGCTTGCTTTTGAGAAATGCTCTGAGGAATATGTCTTGGTTGTTTTATGCAAAGACTCTAGCCGTTTGCATGTCTATCAATCTCGATGCCATGGTTGGTTTACTTATTCAACATTAAGACCAAACGAGGTGGTAGTCGACTTTGTGGTTTTGAATAATTTAATATATGTTGTCACTAACAAAGCCAGCATAGGGGTACTAAACTTGAATTCCAAAAATATTAAATTTCTAAATCTCAAGAATACTCCCAGTAAAGATTCCTCCAAACTTCCCTTGGATTCCTTTAAACTGGTTAATTGTGATGAGCAACTTTTAGTGTTTCATTCAATATCCAGCAATTATAAGAGGGAAGTTTACAAGATAGACTTGTCAACCATGACTTATGTTAAGATGAAAAGTTTGGGTGATATTGCATTATTTTATGTTTCTTGGAGAAATTGTCGGGCATTGAGCAACCCGAAGAGATTTGGGTACGAGAGCAACCATGTGTATGAAGTTAGTAATCTATATGATCAATGTATTAAGTATGATTGGAATGATGGTTGTCCATCAAAAATATACTCATGTCCAAGTACATACATTCTAGGTTTTCTTAAAGACTTCAATATCTTTGATTGGTGTTTTAGACATGTAAAATACGAAGTAGACTATTAAATAATTGTTAGAAGTACAAAATGCTTTCTATAAACATTATCATTTGTTTCCTTAACTGCTCATCAAAAACACGCCATTTAGACTGTATTCCACACATCTATTTAAACTTACGTTAGATGTAAAAGTTAGTTACACTAATTAGTTGATTTATTGTTGTTGAGGAAAATGAGTGTGAGCTATAATAATATATTCACACATTACTTTCAATATATTAATAACAAGGTTAATTCAATAAAAGTGCAATATCTTGTGGTTTGTTGCTCCTTCAGGTCTAGCTTGTCCGTGTGTGATCTTTGTACTTTTGGCCTACTGCCTCCCTTTAAAAAAACATTATTTCATTTTTTAATCAGTTTCTAAAAATCTTAAACAACGGAGGGATTATTTCACAACCTTTCCCTGGCGAATGTCTTCAATGGCTTCGGGGATAGAAGCAAAACCTTCTGCAGGACTGTCCAAATCAAATTCATTGTTGTCAAGTTGGAAAAAAGTTGGCTTCAGTGAATCTTGTGTCGATGTTCTCTTCAATTCATCAACAGCCAGACCACTACCGCCTCCAGTTACCAATGCAGCTTTAACTCTAAAAGCAGCATTATGAGTTGAAGCAAATTTATAATTCAGTCTGGCAGGAGGGAAGTCATTGAACAATTTGAAGTTGTTGGATACCCTACATTGAACAACACATCCAATCAAAGGTTAGTTTCAAATAGTAACATCCAAAAGTGGAAGTACCACAAAGAATGGCTACAAACTTGTAGTGTCAGAAGTCAGCAGTTTCCGTAAGGTTAATTATGCACTTGATTAAAAAAAGACAGAATTGACACATTTAAGGTACTATCAAAGATTGGAGTCAAACACATAATATCTTGTAAGACAATACTTGAGGCACTCACAATATTCATTCTAGAGTTCTATAATAATATTACATATGCTAATGTTGACGACAATACATACTATACAGAAACTCAATGTCTCTATCTATCAAGCGATGTCGTAGAATAGGAAGAAAGAGCAAGGCATATCAAACTAGTAGCAATGAGACTGACTTACATGAATCCACAGTTTGATTGGAATAAGATTCCAGCAACTCTTGCGTACTAAGTGGTGAGACTGACTTACATGAATCCACAGTTTGATTGGAATAAGATTCCAGCAACTCTTGCGTACTAAGTGGTGTGTATCTGAGAAGAGAAGAATATCATTTATGAGCCACTACTGAAAGTTACACATCAATCATAGGCATCAACCACAAAAATGAACCCCCTTGACATTACTATAGTTTCTCCTCCAAGTTACCAGCATTTAGAATATTGATAATCATATCACAGACAGACTTAAGCGTACCGGAGACCAGTAGCAAGCTCTTCAGCCACTCTCTGGTTGATTTCAGTTGAATCACCAACAAGATAAATTGAAGTTCCTTTCAAAAGTTGTGACGACCCAGCAGCAAGTGATTCCCATGATTCCATGATGTCAGGCCATTTCAAGTCAGGGTCTTGTTTCTTGAAACTCACAACAACGTGATCATCATCTATATACCTACCCAAATCAGAACCATTCAACCAAAAACGGCTAAAAGACAGCAAAAGTCCATTTTAAGAATGTAGTTTAATTAGCACAAACATATTGTTTCGGAGGGTTTAATCCTATCAAAAAGAGGATTAGTTTTTACCAATGTAATGGTTGATCCTGAGTGCAATACTATGATGTCTTTTGTGCTTGTTACATACCTCCTATATGTAATCTTAACTCAATCTCAGAAGCACCATCAGAAAACTGCATTTAATTACTTCACCTTGTTAGTTATGAAATGCTAAAAATGAAACTCAATTGCTAAAGGAGAATAACTTCAACTTATAATAAAAAAAGAAAATGACAAAGATTGGTAGTCACAAGATAATAAGAAGTCTTGCTTAAAATACAATACGGGAATAGAGAAGATAAGAATATTACCTGATGTGATGATGTGTCCTAAGCAACACTTTACAATTGGCATGAATCTCTTGGACATGAGATAGTGCTTTGAAAAAATTCTCATTCAGATCTTCATCTCTAAGTGCATTTTAATCTACAGGTGAAAAATCAAAATAGATCACTTACCAGTGAAAAATCAATTGTTGGAAACATATTTTTGTACTTAGTGACTACTTTCGGCGCAAATCGCGAAGCAATCGTAGTATCGCGCCCTAATAAGTGTTTATACCGATAGATAAATTCAAATAAGTCCATCGAAATTTAATGATTCTAAATGTGATTTCAAATATGAAATCAATACCATCTGAAACTCTTGTTCCATTCATGTCGAGGCCTAAATGCGGTGGACTAGACAAAGATCTCTGGGCAACTTGCAACATTGCAAGACGCCTTCTCTGCAACTCAGTTACAACTCGCAAGAAGTTTTGAGAGCATGATAGTATATTGTCTAAAAAATGTCCTTGTTTAACAGTTAGATGTTCGCAATACCTCTTGGTGGCTCAAAGAAACTTTTCTATTTCCCCTCATTATAACAGGTGCCAACAGATTATATATCAAGTTAAAGCAGTTTGCGGTTGGCGTAGTATCATATTCTGCAATTAAGGAAACGGAAGTTGACTTGAAACTCAAGATATCATCAATAATATATTTAGGAAACCGGTATAATAAAGATGTTAATCACTCAAAAAATACATTTTACTGTTCAAGAACTGCTTTCTTCACTGGAGCTTATATATTGATTAAAAGTGAAAACAATGAGGACAGTGACATACCTGTACACAACAAGATACCTAACCCACTACACTGAAGGCATTTTATTGTTGCACTTTTATTCTTGCCCGTATCAACTGCACCCTTTGCTATAAGTCTTGAGGGTTCTTCCCACCGATTTTCTCCAAGGAGGAAAACTCTTGGATGGGATATGTCTGTTCCTTCGTCAACTTTCCCCACAAAGTTTTGCTGAACCTCAGAAATATGTGTCACAGAAGCAACTGCAGCTCCATTTTCAAATTCCTAGAACTCACAGAATGATAAAGATTCAAATAGAGTTATACAACAGATCTCATAGAAGTTTCACACACTAACATATGTCAGACACAAAAACGCCTTTATTATATAGTGTTGGTGCTACCTAGCATGGGTTTAAAGCTACTAGTATTATTGGACAACTCATTTAAGAATAACTGCAAAACATGGTGGCATATTCTCAATACTCAAAGAGCAAAAAATACATCTAATATAACAACCATACTAGATTTTTTGGTTTCCTTTGCATTGCCTACGTCCGTAGTCCTTATCTCCAAATCTAGCCTGTCAAGAAGTTCAGATGTCATAATGCCATCCTCAGTGACACCTAGTGAAGCCTGTTAAACAATATAATAACACCCAAAAAAAATAATGAAAATACAATAGCACATAGAAAAACACATTACATCATATAAAAGCTTCATATCTTATAGTAGTAAGACAATCGAATTATAACAAATATAAATTCAAGACAGTTATACAGACGTTTGACATCAAACCTTGATATATTGTTCAAAACAAAGACTAACTAACCTGCCAAGTCATGACAACACGCTCAGTTCCACGTGAGAAACTGGAGAATTCCATGTCCTCCTCACCCGAGAATCTCTTGAATCTCTTGAAAAACTGTGGGGTCTGTGGCGCGTTGATGGTGAGCGTCGCCCCATTTCGCGTCGCCCTGGTGAAACTCTTGAGAAAGAGGTATTTGTAGATCTGTAGATCAGCCATTGTCAACTCTTGAGAAAGAGGTATTTGTAGATCAGCCATCGTCAACTCTTGAGAAAGAGGTATTTGTAGATCAGCCATCGTCAACTCTTGAGAAAGAGGTATTTGTAGATCAGCCCTTGGCGAAGAAGGTATTGGTATTTGTAGATCAGCCCTTGGCGAAGAAGGTATTGGTATTTGTAGATCAGTCATTGTCGGAGGTACTAGTATCTGCCTTTGGTAAGCGTGATCACGAGGTTTTGTAGCTTCAGAAGGAGGGCGATGGGTCCAGCTAAAAGTGCATCTTTCCAATTGAGCATCTCTTTGATGCGCGGTCCAAAATTGCAATTCTGTGCAGTAAAAAGCAGTTCTCAAAGAAAGATGCACTTTTAGCTGGCCCCTCTCGCCCTCCTTCTGAAGCCACTTTTAGCTGGCCCCTCTCGCCCTCCTTCTGAAGCCACAAAACCTCGTGATCACGCGTACCAAGGACTGATCTACTAGTACCTCCTCCGACAATGCCTGATCTACAAATACCTCCTCCGACAATGCCTGATCTACAAATACCTCCGACTCTCCGACAATGGCTGATCTTGGCCCTGTTGTTGAAGATTTATCTAAGCCTGCAACTAGTTGAGGCCGATCGTTTTGTTAATCACGTGGATGAATTTGTTGAGAGTGGCTTGCTCTTGATGCTACTGATAAGGGGGCAAAGGAGAAAAACAATACAACAGCCATCGCTACTTCTCCAGCTCCCAAGACTGAAGATGAAAAGACCAAGATGAAAATGCATGAAGAAAATTTAGTTTTATTTGATTTTAGTTAGCTTTGTTGAATTGATTGGCGTTGTTTCAGGAATAATAGCTTTATGTTTCTGGATTTACAATATAACAACAATATAATATACTTGATTAACGTTCCTTCTATGGCATCTATGTTGCCAGCATTCATCTCTATATAAGTGTTAGAAAAGAAAGAGAATATTTTGAATTCATCTGAAATTTGAATCGGTAAATAATCACTTAACTAACAGCAAAATGGATAAACTAAAATATAGTCCTACCTCCTCGTGGAGAGCTTTGGTTTCCTTGTGAGCAAAATGGATAAACTAAAATATAGTCCTACAATCGGAAGTATCTGATCAAAGCATGAAACAATATGATCTTTAGCCTGCAAAAGGATATCAGAAACATAGAAAACAATAAAAATGGAAACATAATTTTCTCTAGAAGGTTTGGTTTCAATTCTTATTAGATCTACCATGTTGTAGGTTAGAAGGTTTAGTTTCCTCAATTCTGTTTGGTAGCGTAGGATTTATATACACAATAATAATAAGCAAAATCACAGGATCTGTAACAAGAAATTTAAATTACATATGACATGTTTTCAGAGTACTAGCGTGAATTGTGTTTGGAGACTCAGACCCAAATTCAAAACGAAGAGGGGGTTTGGCTTTCCGGGTCACACAAAGCCCAATATGCCAAAAAGGAGTTGAATGATAATATAATGGAATTTTTTTCTTTTCGTACTCTAAAAAATATATATTCTATGCGATTTCAATAATGTTTTTGTAAGTTTACTTATCCAAATAAACTAGTAACAAATCCGTATAAAAATATTTAATGAATAACATATTTTTCCCGTAAAAATATATTATTTTTGTTCTTTACAAAATTATCCAAATTAATAGTAAATTTTTGTATATAATAATATTTAGATCTATAACAGATTTATTTTCAGCATACCATTTTTTTCAGATATATTTTACAAAAATATCTGAATCAATAGTAAATTTTCATATATAAAAAATATTTAGATCAATAATATAATTTTTCCCATTTACGATTTTTGGATAAATAATACATTTTCCCGTATACAAATGTTATGTTTTTTTCGTATCATTTACAAAAAAATATTTGGATCAAAAGTAAATTTTCATATATAAAAATATTAAGATCAATAATAAATTTGTTTCTCGTATACCATTTTTTAATGAAAGATTTTTGTAGTATAAATATCATTTTTAGTATATACAAATATTATTTCTCGTTATAAATAGAGTTTTTCCCGTATACAAATATTATTTTTGCTTAGACATCGTTTACAAAAATATCTAGATTAATAGTAAATTTTCGTATATTAAAATATTTAGATCAATAATAGATGTTATCTCATATATCACTTTTAGATAAAAAAAATATTTGAATCATAAATACTATTTTTCGTATATAAAAATATTTGAATCAATAATAGACTTGTTCCCGTATTCAAATATTATTTTTGTTTAGGTATCGATTACAAATATATCTGAAAATTTATGAAAAATACAATATGACATTTCTATAAATTCTATTAAGTTTCTCTCACCATTTTTATTTAAGAAAAAAGGATAAATCTATAAAAAAAAATATAGATCTATGATACTAAAAAAATTTATTTTCAACTATTTTTATTTTTAAAAAAAAGTTATATTTATTATTTCTTATTCTATATTTGGAAGGATGAAATTGAAAAACTATTTGAAACTCATATTTACCTTTTATCTTGAAAAATGTATCAAATGTTAAATTAATATTATGAAATGTTGAAAGAAGAGATTTGGAAGAAGAAATTTAAACAATGAGGAAGTTTCAACATTGTGAGATAATAAAAAATATATATAAATATGGTGAGAGGAAAGACATGATGAATGATTAGGTGAGAAGAAATATATGGAGATATATGTGTTTGTTAAATAAAATGGGTTAAGAAATAAAAAAAGTATTGATGAGAGATATGATAAGATTGTCAAAGATAACATTGGAAATGAAAAATAAAGATAAAAATATGTATATGATTTTTTGTGGCACAATGAACAACCATGTCGGAATTGGTTGAAATCTATAATAAAAAGACAATATTTAACTTCAAATTAGTAATATGTTTGAAAAATAACAAAAGATAAAAGAGTGATTTCCAGAACATCAACTTTTCTTATATTATAGATATAATTTATTTGTTTTTAATTCATCATATTTTACGATAAAATATAATTAAAATTTAGACTTCCATTCCACAAATATTATTCATTTTCATTGCATTCCATAAAATAACATCATGTATACACTTTCATTAAACTAATTATTTTTATATGTAATAAAATTTTAAGGGACGTGACGAGAAAAATATATTTTCTAGTTGTATCAAAACATACTAAATTAATTTAGTGAGGGATGATTATGAATGTGATATTAAACTAAGATATTAAACTAATTTTAATTGTGTAGATATCAGTTCATGATAGAAAAAAGTGGCTGAGAAAATTTTTAGAGGATAAGAATCTTTTTAAGAATTATTCAGCTATTTGCGTATTTCTTATTTGTGGCACAGTTTGTTTAATAAATAATTTTATTGAATGTTATTTTGTTATCATTATACGTTGTTTAATGTATGAGTGTTTCTCGTTTACTCAAGAGTAAAACTGTAATGAATCGAATCAACTCGAAAATAGTTTGAGATTCGATTTAGTAATTAATTTGTTGGATTTGATTCATGAAATAAATGAGTCGAACTTGAGTTCAAAGTTAAGTTCGTAAAATAAATAAGTTGAACTTGAACTATGTATAGTTTGATTCGTTTGGTTCATGAACCGGCTTGATATGTAAAATTTCATGTAGACATCAATACTTAATTTATATCATTTGAAAGATGATAAAATAATTTACAATTCTATTTATTAAAAAAAATCTAAATTCAACATAGTAAAATATAATATTTCATTATTTGCTCATATTACCTACTTTTAATGAATATCTTGAATTACAAATATTATTTTGAAATGAAATTTATATTATATGAAAGTTAGAAATATTGTCTATAATTTTTGTTAATAAAATAAAGATAAATAAAATTGTTTTAAATAAGATTCTTCTAACAAATTGAGTTTGAACTGTGATCGGTAAATTCCGTAAGTGCACGAAAATATCGAAGTAATATAAAAGATTGTCGAACCACATAGTGTAACATCCCAATTTTTTAATAGCTGATTATTAATTATTATTAGGTGATAATTAATTTAATTGGGTGATTTAATTGAATATTTGAATTATTTGGATATATGTGTTATTTGAATAATTGAGTTTTATGAGTAGAAATGAGATTATTTAGTATTGGGTCTAATTATGAGAATTCCATGAAGACGATGTGTTTAACAAAGAAGATTGGATTCGTCTATGCATCCCGGGCAGTGAGTTGAAGAATTGGACATCTATGGACACCATTCAAGTTACAACCGCTGAGGAGTAATTTTCTTGTTTTTTCTTTATCATTCCATAATTCCTACGCTCTGCCCAAGGCGTAGTGAATCATTGCATAGGGCCACCATGTTTCACATTGCAATTTTTATCATGAAATAAAGGACGTTTTTATTCCAACTTTTGTGTTATTTTCACTTTCACTTTTACCATTTATTTGTTTTTTCTAAAAGAAAATGTGGCAATGTTTTTATTCTTCACACACTGTCATTAAAACCAAAACTTAATCATGCAGATACATGTCCACACCAGATACCAATGATCGCAATTCTGTCATTGCTCATTATGACTTCGACAATCTGATTCACCAAGCGGAGGAGGGAAGTGATGAAGGTTCTGAACTCCCTGCAGAGTTAGCCAGATTGCTAGAGCGAGAAGAGAAGAAAGTTATTCAGCCACATGAAGAGCCTCTAGAATTGGTTAACTTGGGTACAGATGAAGTGAAGAAAGAAATCAGAATAGGGGCCGTTTTGGAAGCGAGTGTGAAGGCAAGACTGATAGATATGCTCCGAGACTATGTTGATGTATTCGCATGGTCTTATGAGGATATTCCAGGTTTGGACACGGATATTGTGGTACACAAACTGCCTCTCCGGGAAGATTGTCCTCCAGTTAAGCAGAAACTCCGAAGGACTCATCCAGAGATGTCTAAGAAGATCAAAGAGGAGGTACAAAAGCAGTTAGATGCTGGTTTTCTGAAGGTTGTCTCGTATCCGTCGTGGGTTGCAAATATTGTGTCGGTGCCTAAGAAAGATGGTAAGGTCCGGATGTGTGTTGACTACAGGGATCTGAACAGAGCAAGCCCTAAAGATGATTTTCCACTCCCTTATATTGAAATTCTGGTTGATAATACTGCTTAAGCCAAGGTTTTCTCCTTCATGGATGGATTTTCTGCTATAATCAAATTAAGATGTCGCCTGATGATATGGAAAAGACTACTTTCATCACGCCTTGGGGAACTTTTTGTTACAAGGTTATGCCTTTCGGTCTGAAGAACGCAGGGGAAACGTATCAGCGTGCAATGGTCACTCTCTTTCATGAATGATGCATAGAGAGGTTGAAGTTTATGTTGATGATATGATTTCAAAGTCTCAAACAGAGGAAGAACATCTAGTTGATCTGCAGAAGTTGTTTGAAAGATTAAGGAAGTTCAGGCTAAGGTTGAATCCGAACAAGTGCACCTTTGGGGTGAGGTTTGGGAAGTTGTTGGGCTTCATCGTGAGTGAGAAAGGTATTAAAGTTGATCCTGCCAAGGTGAAGGCGATACAAGAGATGCCTGAGCCAAGGACAGAGAAGGAAGTTTGTGGTTTCTTGGGGAGATTGAATTATACCTCCAGGTTCATATCTCATCTTACTGCCACTTGTGAACCATTATTCAAGTTGTTAAAGAAGAATCAAGCAGTTGTTTGGAATGATGATTGTCAGATGGCATTTGATGGAATCAAGGGATATTTGCAAGAACCTCCGATACTTGTGCCACCAGTTGAGGAAAGCCACTGATCATGTACCTGACAGTTCTGGAAAATTCCATGGGTTGTGTGCTTGGCCAACATGATGAGACCGGAAAGAAAGAACAAGCCATCTATTATCTGAGTAAGAAGTTCACTGAGTGTGAGTCCAGGTATTCTTTGCTTGAGAAGACGTGTTGTGCACTAGTATGGGCTGCTAAACGTTTAAGGCAGTACATGTTGACGCATACTACTTATCTGATTTCTAAGATGGATCCCATTAAGTTCTATTATTTTTAGTAAATATATAGTATTTTCTCAAAAATATCTTATATGATATGAAAAAATAAATAAATATTTTTTATTTATAATAGATGATGTATTATGATACAATATTTGGATATGTGGGGTCTTGGGTATAAGTGAGGGATGAAAGGTATAAGGCTTCTGATTCCCTTCCCAATCCATACGCTATAACCTATGTATAAATAGGTTTGTTCCTCTTTTTCACAAAAGCAACAACCTTGAGGTTGAGATTTCATTAACATTATTTTCTTCTTCTCTCCTACCGGCGATTTCCATGCCTCATTCAAGCAGTCTTCCCTATTCAATTATGCAAATCAGACTACAAATTCAATGGTATGTATGTGTTTAATCCTTTATATTTTGGTTTTGATTTGAATGAATTAAACTGAATACAATTATTCTCTTATAGATGAAGAACTCAGGTGTTACCGAAGATACATTAGGGTTTCTTAATTTAGTAAAAGCTGCGTTTTGGAATAACAACATGGAAAAGTATGATCAATTTTTAGAACTCCTAACAGATTTCAGTGCTAAAAGAATTCATATAAGTGATGTCAAAGCAAAATTGAAGACCTTGTTTAAAGGACAGAGATATTTAATTTTGGAATTCAACTCTTTCATGCCTAAGAAACATCAAATCACTTTATCTTCACCGTCACCGGAGGATGCATTAGGTTTTATCCAGGCAGTGCAACATGCGACTCAAAATAAGGTAGAAAATAATTTTGATGTTTTTCTAAAAATTTTGAAGGATTACAAGGATCAAACTATTGATATAAGCTCTTTCACATCAAGAGTAAAGGTGTTGCTCAAAACTCATCCCAATTTAATTTTGGAATTCAACTCTTTAATGCCCAAGAAACATCAAATCACACTTTCATCAGAGGAAGAAAGTTTTCTCCGGGCAGTAAAACTTGTGATTCAATATATGAGAGAAAATAATTTTGAGTATTATGAAAAAATTTTCAACAATTTCTAGTATCTAACTATTGATATAAGCTGTCTCACTGCAAGAGTGGAGGAGCTTCTCAAAAATCATTCCAATTTAATTTTGGAATTCGACACCTTCATGTCTTCCGGTTAGTACTATCTTATTGTCTCTTCTTTTCTATCATATTGTTGTTGTATAAACAACATAGTAATATCTAACATTTATTGTTTTGATACAAAGGAAAAAAATTAAAAGATAATGGTCATTTTCTTCCTTGGGATGCGCTTGATATCATTTGCAAAACACTAGATTTTGACGACCTCTTTTCGTTTTCTGGTGTTTGCAAGAGTTGGAGGACTTTTCATAAATCAAATTTCTTGTCATCCCAAGAACCATTACTTGTTCATATTAGTAGTAGTAATTTTCCTGACTCATATTCCTTTATTAGCATATGATACGGTCATTGGGATTTGGTGTTAGAGCATTGGGAAATAAGTCTCCGAAAAATTGTATTTGTAAGATTAATACACACCCTCTCATATGCACTTGCTATGAGATGACCCGTTTTAGAGAAGCACATCCATTTATCCTCTGGTGTAAATCCAACCTCAGTAGATACAAGTGCATGATATATTTCCTCAACCTTCTCTTTACTCCCTAGCGCACCTGTGTATAATTCTCTATTGCTCGTCAACTCTCTGATCAGGGTATCTCAGAAAATATTGTAATACTCTTCACCTCTACTGAGTAAACCAGAAACAACTCAAAAACCACAATTACCATCACCACTGACATTGAAGATCTGTTTTATGTACTTGTGCATAAAAATCGGCATATGATCGATGAATGGTATTTTGGTGGAGTCGGTGTAGTAGGTGGTTTGCAAATACGAGCACCTTTGAAAGCACTTTTCTTAGATTTTGGTGTAGGTGAGTCGAGAAAAACTTTGTCAACATGTTATAAGTATGAAGGACTTCTCGTAGTAGAACTGTCGCCAGGTGTCAATTTCAACTTCTTAGGCGCCCCTTTAGTTTTTACCGGTTGAGATGGTGGTTTTAAATATGTGGTCTTTGAGTATGCAAACTTCCTCAACTGTTCTTTGATGTGGAGTTTGGTGGCTTCATCTGTGACACCCCGATTTAATTTAAATATTAAATAAGTGAGAATTAATTATTTAATTGATTTAAAGTCTTAAATATTTAATTCATCTGGATTAATTGGATCGTTTAATGAGGAAAGGTCTGGAGGTGTGCAGAGTAAAAGGTGGGTGTGATAGTAAAACACTCTACTAATTACTAAGTATTAATTAATTATTTTAATTGGAATATTAGAAGAAAATATAAAAGGAAAAGAAAGGAAAAAGAGAAGGTTTTGGAAAATCATTTCACGTAGAGTTGGAGAAAGAAGAGAAGAGAGGAAAAGCCGACGCCGAGAGAAACCGAAGAATCATCGCGAGGTAAGGGGTGATTTTATTTGGTTAATATGTCTTATGGGTTTTGGGAACCAATAGGATGATTGGGTATGTTAGGAATTGGAATTATAGGTTTATAGCATGAAACCCTAAGTTGTGTCAGTGTATGGAAGAATTGATCATTAGTGTGTCAGATGACTGATAGGAATGTGTAAATTATGTTGGTTGGTGTCAAAATGGTGTAAAATGGCTTTAAATTAGTGTTCCCAATATTGCAATTCATGTTTGAAGGTTTGGAAATGGTTAGGGATGCATAAAGCTGTCAAAAATATCAAATTGTGCTGTTACAGGTCGTGGAAACCGGTTCCCTGTGGGGAGGAACCGGGTTCCAAGTGTCAAAATTCAAAATCTGGGCATTTTTGTACATGGGAACCGGTTCCCTGTGGGGAGGAACCGGGTTCCCCATACAAAAATCCAGGGAGGCTATTTTTCTAAAACTGGGAACCGGTTCCCTGTGGGGAGGAACCGGGTTCCCCATACATTTTTCCAGGAAGCGTGTATTTTCAAATTGTGGGAACCGGGTTCTCCCAGTGAGGAACCGATTACCACTGTGTATTTTTCCAAAACTTTTAAAACTTCAAAAATTTATATTTTCTAAACCGTAACTCCGATTCGAGTGCCATTTTCGGCGTTATTTCTTAAATTTAAAATTCTACCTCTTGGAAAGGAAAAATATTATTTTATCGAAAATTTATTTTAAAAGAGCCGAGTCCCCGATTTTGAAATTTTGGATTGAATTATGGATGATGGGTAATTAATGCGAATGGCCTGAGTACCGGATGAGAATTAATGCATACCATGTTATATTTTGATGTCCATTATGATTTGAATGTGATATAATTGGTGAAATGACATTGTGTGATTATGTTGATTATTATGATCAGTGGAATAATGTTGCATGCTTATATGATTGCATGTATGAACATTTGTTAATTGGTTCATTCCCATTGTGCGGAAGTGAGCTTGCAGAGCCAATAGACTGACCTGGTTGGAGGTAGTGAGGCTAGATTCTTGACCCAATGGTGTGGGCGAATCATGGATTACATCGCCTTCCACGAGTAAACGGAGCAGGGTGAACGCGTTCACGTTTTGGTACCACATGCATAGAGTCTGCATTGCATAGGAAATGTAACATGTTAGGATGGTTTCCAGTGTTGCAATTGCCATTGTTTGATATATATATATGCATGATCATTGTGTGAACTGTTTTATGTATTGCTTATGATACTGTGTTTGGTTGATGATCTAATATATTCGATTATTCTGTTGGATCTAAGAACGTATAATACATATTATATTGAATTGAAATCTCACCCTTACTTTAACATTTCAGATCCGAAGTGATTAGCTACTTGGAGTTGGTGAGGATAGCTCTAGATGTCGAGTTTAGTTAATCTAGTCCGCGTGTCAGTGTCGTGCTCTGGTAGATGTAACACTGGGGAAAATGATTGTTTGAAATCCTTTGATGGATAGTTTGAATAGTTTTGAATTGTGCTTTGAGTTAATATCCTGGAATGACTAATGATTAATGTATTCAGGATTAAATTATGTTTCATTTCCGCTGTTAAACATAATTTTGAGTTGTTTTATTAAATGGATATTCTTCAGTGAAGGCATGACACGTATGTGGTAAATTGTTTATGATTTAAATTGTGACGCCTCTTAATTGTGAATAAAACTCTGATATTAATTCTATAAAACGCGAGTAATTAGAAGGGATGTTACAATAGTGGTATCAGAGCATAGTCGGTCTTGTCTTAGTGTCGTTATCCCTTTTAGTATGCGACTAGTGTGAAGTAACACTGTCGATACTTGTGTGCTGATGTAGATTGTTTTGTAATGTTACAGAACAATGGCTGGAAGAGGTAACGGAAGGAATGATGATGCTATTCGAGGCTTTGGGAATGTTAGGGAGTGCTCGGAGGGAATCAGCAGGAGTGCGATTGCAATTGGGGAATTTTCGGAGGAATAATCCTCCATTGTTCAAGGGTGCACATGATCCCGAGGGTGCTCGGGTGGTCAAGGAGATCGAGATGATCTTGAGTTATTGATTGTCGAGGGTCAAGGTGAGATATGGTAATCACATGTTGGCCGAGGAAGTCGATGACCGTGGGTTGCTACCAGGTGAATTGGAAGAAGATGGGATTGCATTGACTTGGGCTGTGTTCAGGAGAGCTTTTCTGAGAAGGTATTTTCCTGAAGACATTCGGGGTAAGAAAGAGATAGAATTTCTGGAGCTCAAGCAAGGCAACAAGTCTGTGAGTGAGTATGCGACCAAGTTTACTGAGTTAGCAAAGTACTATGCTAATTATCCTAACGATGCAGATGGAGAATTTTCCAAATGTATCAAGTTTGAGAATGGTCTGCGTGATGAGATCAAGCAAGGCATCAGGTATCAGCGTATTAGAAGGTTTCCTGATTTGGTTGATTGTAGTAGGATTCTGGAGGAAGATCTTACTAGTACTAAGGCGAATGCTCGAGTTATCTTGACCGTAAGGAGGCGAGATGGATCGCGGTAAGCCTTATGGCAGAATAATCATAGATCCGGAGGTTGGAAGAAGCCTAGTGGGGAGACTCGTTCTTCCGGTTCTTCCGTAAAGTGCTACGGATGTGGCGAATGGGTCACCGAGCTCTTGAATGCAAGGTCGATGCGAGTGCAACAATTGTGGGAGAGACATTTAGACATTTAGAGTGTAGATCCCAAAGGATAACCCGTTACAATTGTGGTGAAGAAGGACACACTCATCCAGATGTACTAAGCCAAAGAAAGAGCAAGTCGGTGGGAAAGTGTTCGCTTTGTCGATCAGAGGTTAAGCCGGATGATCGGTTGATTAAAGGTACATGTTTTATTAATGGAATACCTTTAATTGCAATTATTGACACGAGCGACACATTCTTTTATTTCTTTGGTGTGCTAAGAGATTGAATCTAGAAATTTCTAATTTGATGGAAGTATGGTCATTGACACTCCGCTACTACTGTATGTGTGTAATTGTCATATCGTTATTTTCGATAGAGGGTTCGGTATGGATTTAGTGTGCCTACCGTTGGAACAACTTGATATTATCCTTGGAATGAACTGGTTGGTCTTCAACCAGGTTCATATCAATTGTTTTGAGAAGACAGTTATATTTCCTGAGGTAGCTAAAGTTGAAGATGCGGTCATGTCAGTTAAGCAGATGAACTCAGCTGTCAGAGATGGAGCTTTAGTGTTTATGTTATATTCTTCAACGGAAGTAAAAGGGAAGGCTAAGAGTGATGAGTTGCCTGTTGTGAATGAATTTCCAGAGGTGTTTCCGGAAGATGTTAATGAGTTACCACCTGAGAGGGAAGTGGAGTTTGCAATAGATTTAATTCCTGGAACTAGTCCGGTGTCGATGGCGCCTTATCGCATGTCGGCATCTGAGTTGTCTGAACTGAAGAAACAGTTGGAAGAGTTATTGGAGAAGAAATTTATTCGGCCTAGTGTTTCGCCGTGGGGTGCGCCAGTGTTGTTGGTTAGAAAGAAGGAAGGTACGATGAGACTGTGTGTTGACTACAGACAACTGAATAAAGTGACAATCAAGAATCGGTATCCACTGCCGAGGATTGATGACTTGATGGATCAGTTGGTTGGAGCTTGTGTGTTTAGCAAGATTGATCTGAGGTCTGGATATCATCAAATTCGTGTTAAGGCGGAAGATATTCAGAAGACTGCGTTCAGAACGAGGTATGGGCATTATGAATATTCTGTTATGCCATTTGGAGTTACTAATGCACCTGGTGTGTTTATGGAGTATATG
Source organism: Vicia sativa (assembly GCA_021764765.1). Lineage (NCBI taxonomy): Eukaryota > Viridiplantae > Streptophyta > Magnoliopsida > Fabales > Fabaceae > Vicia > Vicia sativa. Next base: position 282,360,175 of record CM038794.1, read on the forward strand.
AACAGGATATTTCATCCATATCTTGACAAGTTTGTGGTGGTGTTTATTGACGACATTCTGATCTATTCAGAGGATGATGAGGAACATGCAAAGCATCTAAGAATCGTGTTGGAATTGTTGAAGGAAAAGAAGTTGTATGGAAATTGTCTAAGTGTGAGTTTTGGTTAAGCGAAGTGAGTTTTCCGGGTCATGTGATATCCAAGAATGGTATTGCTGTTGATCCTACAAAGGTAGAAGCGGTATCTCAGTGGGAAGTGCCGAAGAATGCTTCGGAGATTCGTAGTTTTCTTGGTCTGGCAGGTTACTACAGGAAATTCATTGAGGGATTTTCTAAGTTAGCATTACCGTTGACTAAGTTGACAAGAAAAGGTCAAGCGTTTATTTGGGATGCAGATTGTGAGAAAGGATTCCAAGAATTGAAGAGGAGGTTGACTAGTGCTCCGATTCTGATTTTGCCGAATCCGGAAGAATCTTTCGTGGTGTATTGCGATGCGTCTTTGATGGGTTTATGAGGTGTTCTGATGCAAGATAGGCAGGTTGTGGCTTATGCTTCGAGACAGTTAAAGGTTCATGAAAGGAATTACCCGACTCATGATTTAGAGTTGGCGGCTGTTGTGTTTGTGTTGAAGTTATGGAGGCATTACCTGTATGGTTCACGGTTTGAAGTGTTCAGTGATCATAAGAGCCTGAAGTATCTCTTTGATCAGAAGGAGTTGAATATGAGGCAGAGGAGATGGTTAGAATTTCTCAAGGATTATGATTTTGGTTTGAATTACCATCCTGGTAAAGCAAACATCGTAGCAGATGCGTTGAGTAGGAAATCCTTGCATATGTCGATGTTGATGGTTCGTGAATTGGATTTGGTGGAACAATTCAGAGATTTAAGTTTGGTATGTGAGACTACTCCGAACAGTGTGAAGTTGGGCATGTTAAAGCTGACTAGTGGTATTTTGGAAGAGATTCGAAATGGACAGAAGTCTGATGTTGGTTTAGTGGACAAACTGACATTGATTAACCAAGGTCAAGGAGGTGAGTTCCGAATTGATGAGAATGGTGTTATGAGATTTGGTGATAGAGTGTGTGTTCCGGATGTTGCCGAGATCAGGAAGAGTATCTTGGAGGAAGGACATCGTAGTGGATTGAGTATTCATCCCGGTGCTACTAAGATGTATCATGATTTGAGGAAATTATTTTGGTGGCCTGGCATGAAGAAGGAAATTGCCGAGTTTGTGTATGCGTGTTTGGTTTGTCAGAAATCAAAGATTGAGCATCAGAAGCCGTCGGGATTGATGGAACCGTTATTCGTTCCGGAATGGAAATGGGATGGCATCTCTATGGATTTTGTGTCTGGTTTGCCTAGAACAGCGAAGAACTGTGATTCTATCTGGGTGATTGTCGATCGATTGATGAAGTCGGCTCACTTTATTCCGATAAGAATGGATTATCCGATGGAGAGGTTGGCAGAATTGTATGTTGAGAAAGTCGTAAGTTTGCATGGTATTCCGTTTAGCATTGTGTCGGATAGAGATCCGAGGTTTACTTCTAAGTTCTGGACAGGATTGCAGGAAGCTCTGGGTACTAAGTTACGATTGAGTTCCGCGTATCATCCACAGACAGATGGTCAGACGGAGAGGACGATTCAGTCGTTAGAGGATTTGTTGAGGGCTTGTGTGTTAGAGAAAGGTGGAGCTTGGGATAGCTATTTTCCATTGATAGAGTTTACCTACAACAATAGTTTTCATTCGAGCATTGGTATGGCTCCGTTTGAGGCATTGTATGGTAGGAGATGTCGGACACCGTTGTGTTGGTACGAATCTGGAGAAAGTGCTGTGATTGGACCAGAGATCATTCAACAAACTTCGGAAAAGATTAAGACGATTCAGGAGAAGATGAGGACTTCTCAGAGTCGTCAGAAAAGTTATCACGATAAGAGGAGGAAGGATCTTGAGTTTGATGAAGGAGACCATGTGTTTATGAGAGTTACTCCGATGACTGGTATTGGTCGAGCCTTGAAGTCAAAGAAGTTGACTCCGCGCTTTATTGGTCCGTTTCAGATTACTAAGAAAGTTGGGAAAGTGGCGTATCAGATCGCTTTACCGCCGTCGCTTGCGAATTTGCACGATGTTTTCCATGTATCTCAATTGAGGAGGTACATTGCGGATCCGTCTCATGAGATTCAAGTAGATGATGTTCAGGTACGAGATAACTTGACTGTTGAAGCAGTGCCTGCGAGGAGGATTGAGGATCGGAAAGTGAAGCAATTGCGAGGTAAAGAGATAGCACTGGTACGAATAGCTTGGGGAGGACCAGCTGATGGAAATGTAACTTGGGAGCTGGAGAGTCAGATGAAGGACTCGTATCCCGAACTTTTCGTCTAAGGTATGTTTTCGAGGACGAAAACTCTTTTAGTGGGGGAGAGTTGTGACACCCCGATTTAATTTAAATATTAAATAAGTGAGAATTAATTATTTAATTGATTTAAAGTCTTAAATATTTAATTCATCTGGATTAATTGGATCGTTTGATGAGGAAAGGTCTGGAGGTGTGCAGAGTAAAAGGTGGGTGTGATAGTAAAACACTCTACTAATTACTAAGTATTAATTAATTATTTTAATTGGAATATTAGAAGAAAATATAAAAGGAAAAGAAAGGAAAAAGAGAAGGTTTTGGAAAATCATTTCACGTAGAGTTGGAGAAAGAAGAGAAGAGAGGAAAAGCCGACGCCGAGAGAAACCGAAGAATCATCGCGAGGTAAGGGGTGATTTTATTTGGTTAATATGTCTTATGGGTTTTGGGAACCAATGGGATGATTGAGTATGTTAGGAATTGGAATTATAGGTTTATAGCATGAAACCCTAAGTTGTGTCAGTGTATGGAAGAATTGATCATTAGTGTGTCAGATGACTGATAGGAATGTGTAAATTATGTTGGTTGGTGTCAAAATGGTGTAAAATGGCTTTAGATTAGTGTTCCCAATATTGCAATTCGTGTTTGAAGGTTTGGAAATGGTTAGGGATGCATAAAGCTGTCAAAAATATCAAATTGTGCTGTTACAGGTCGTGGAAACCGGTTCCCTGTGGGGAGGAACCGGGTTCCAAGTGTCAAAATTCAAAATCTGGGCATTTTTGTACATGGGAACCAGTTCCCTGTGGGGAGGAACCGGGTTCCCCATACAAAAATCCAGGGAGGCTATTTTTCTAAAACTGGGAACCGGTTCCCTGTGGGGAGGAACCGGGTTCCCCATACATTTTTCCAGGAAGCGTGTATTTTCAAATTGTGGGAACCGGGTTCTCCCAGTGAGGAACCGATTACCACTGTGTATTTTTCCAAAACTTTTAAAACTTCAAAAATTTATATTTTCTAAACCGTAACTCCGATTCGAGTGCCGTTTTCGGCGTTATTTCTTAAATTTAAAATTCTACCTCTTGGAAAGAAAAAATATTATTTTATCGAAAATTTATTTTAAAAGAGCCGAGTCCCCGATTTTGAAATTTTGGATTGAATTATGGATGATGGGTAATTAATGCGAATGGCCTGAGTACCGGATGAGAATTAATGCATACCATGTTATATTTTGATGTCCATTATGATTTGAATGTGATATAATTGGTGAAATGACATCGTGTGATTATGTTGATTATTATGATCAGTGGAATAATGTTGCATGCTTATATGATTGCATGCATGAACATTTGTTAATTGGTTCATTCCCATTATGCGGAAGTGAGCTTGCAGAGCCAATAGACTGACCTGGTTGGAGGTAGTGAGGCTAGATTCTTGACCCAATGGTGTGGGCGAATCATGGATTACACTGTCTTTCCACGAGTAAACGGAGCAGTGGGTGAACGCGGTTCACGTTTTGGTACCACATGCATAGAGTCTGCATTGCATAGGGAATTGTAACATGTTAGGATGGTTTCCAGTGTTGCAATTGCCATTGTTTGATATATATATATATATATATATATATATATATGCATGATCATTGTGTGAACTGTTTTCTGTATTGCTTATGATACTGTGTTTGGTTGATGATCTAATATATTCGATTATTCTGTTGGATCTAAGAACGTATAATACATATTATATTGAATTGAAATCTCACCCTTACTTTAACATTTCAGATCCGAAGTGATTAGCTGCTTGGAGTTAGTGAGGATAGCTCTAGATGTCGAGTTTAGTTAATCTAGTCCGCGTGTCAGTGTCGTGCTCTAGTAGATGTAACACTGGGGAAAACGATTGTTTGAAATCCTTTGATGGATAGTTTGAATAGTTTTGAATTGTGCTTTGAGTTAATATCCTGGAATGACTAATGATTAATGTATTCAGGATTAAATTATGTTTCATTTCCGCTGTTAAACATAATTTTGAGTTGTTTTATTAAATGGATATTCTTCAGTGAAGGCATGACACGTATGTGGTAAATTGTTTATGATTTAAATTGTGACGCCTCTTAATTGTGAATAAAACTCTGATATTAATTCTATAAAACGCGGGTAATTAGAAGGGGTGTTACATCATCGGCTTTCAAGAATCTTTCTCGTATCACTTCCCATTCGGTCAGGATGAAGATATTTGATTTATCGATTTTCATTTTACAATCATCGTCAAAACTTAATCTCTTCCAATGACTAGAGACCTCGTCCATACGTATCAGGCTATCCTCATTCATCTTTTGAGATATGACATAAGCACAAGGGAGACCATATATTTTCACAATTATGCAACCACACTTTGAGGTATCAACACCCACATTAGAAGCTCATTTGGCCTTGTAAAAAATATAATTCAGAGCTTCTCGAGAGATGTTACCAACCAATTGAGAATGTAATGTGTTTTCTTTGAACCTGTGTTCCAACACCGTGACACTACAACCAAATGTTGATTGTATCTCGCTATGTTGGTTTAGTATCATATGGTTCACAAATTCCCAACTCGTAATTAAATTACCTTTTCTATTTCCCAGCCAATTCTTCAAACATGCATGCGTAGACTCAACTTGGTTTGTTGTTGTATTACCGAGGTGCACAACCTGATCGGTCCAGGCACAAACAACCTCCTCCTTAACCTAACAAGAATTGTGCTTTCAACATATTTCCGGTTATTCAACATATGTATATATGATTTCTTTTTTCACCTTATAGTTTTTTAGTGCATGATCAGAAAAATAGCAAGTGTACTATTTTTCCGATCAAGTTTTTGGGGTCGTTGTCGGGGACAGCAAACGTATAGAGTTTAATTTTTGTTCAATTAAAATTTTGTTGCTTCGCAACTAAAATTTTTCTTTTCTATTATTTTTTTAATATTTTTGTTTATTCTTGTTGATTTGTGTCTTATCTTTGTATGAGATGAAAGCCCTCTGCTGAATTTATTTTTTATGCGAAAATCGAAAAGACTTTTCACGCAAGACACAAGCAAGCTCGATTAGTCAGACTGGCTACTAACGAAGAACATTCAGTGCATACAAAGCCAGAGTCAGAAGAGAAAGACTCATCAGATCATGTGGGTTCAAAGTCCGAAAAGGAAGAGATCATGGTTGAAGATCCACCAGAGGAACTTCTAGGTGATTATGGTGTGGCAAATGCACCGGGTGGCAGGTTGACAATTGTAAACCATCTGGTGAATGTTCCAAATTTTCAACTGCATCCGAGCATAATTATTTAGCTTGAGAGAAGATCTTTCACCGGAAAGGTCAATGAAGATGCCAACAAACACTTGCAGAAATGTTTGACTATGAGTACCACGTTGAAGATTGATGGCCATACATATGAAGCAAAGAAACTGAGAATATTTCTGTTAACCCTGTTTGAAGATGCTGAAGAGTGGTTTTTCTCATTACCTGTTGGTAGTATTTCTACTTGGGAGGAGATGGAGAAGACTTTTCTTGATGAATACTTTCCTGCGTCTATTTACATTCGCAAAAGATATGACATTGTGAATTTTAAGCAGAAAGAAGGAAAGTCACTTGGTGATGCCTATAAGAGATTCAAGAGGTTGTTGGTAGCTTGTCCGACTCACAACATGGACCAAACTGAGCAAATGCAAATGTTTGTGAATGGCTTCAGAATGAAGACAAAGCAGCTTATTGACACATCTGCAGGTGGTTCATCCAACTTTACAACAACCACTAGTATTAAGAAGATCATTGAAGCCATTGCTGCAAATGAACATTTGGAATTGTATGACAGGGTTACAAGCAAACCAGAGGAAGTTATTGATTTGAAGTTGGAAGTGACCAAACAAATAAAAATTGAAGAGGCAATTGTTGCAGAAGTGGAGAAAAAGCTCAAAGCTATGAACATGGGTACTCAACAGGTAGCTCAGGTTAAAAAATTTGTTTGTGACATTTGTAACGCCTGAAAATTCATTTAATTATTTAAATGAATCGTTAAGGATTTATTGTTGGAATTAGTCGAAGTTGGGGGGTTTATCGGAATTATTATAAGAGGCATTATTTAATTAATAAGTTAGTTAGGCGGTTACGTTGATAATCGGGTAAATGGTCGATTTAGCCGGGAGAATTAATATTAGAAAATAATATTATTTTTATTAGAATATTAATTTATATAGTTGGGATAAGTTGTAAGTGGGAATTATAAAAATAGGGGGTGTTAATTGTTAGGCCCATTAGGACAAGTTAGTAGATATAAAAAAAAATAGTAGTTACTAATAGCCAAAGTAAAAAGAACAAAGCAGTACTTGAGGATTTGGGGAAAAAGAGAAGAAATAAGGGTTTGAGAACAAACTGTTTGCTACGTGAGAGAAAGAGCAAACCTTCTAGCGGAGAGGAAGATAGGAAAAACCAGTCTCTCAAACATACCAAGTAGTGTTGAATTAATGTCGATTAATAGAACTAAAAACCAGAAATTTATATTAATCTATCTGTTGCAGATTTAGGGTCCGGGTAGATTCGCTAAATTCATTGTTAATCCTAGAGCTACCTTCAATCCAATGTAAGGGTGGGGTTTAAATTTTATAACTGAGAATATGATGGTTGATATGTGGCATTAGGATTATAGTTTTCTATTGTTTGCGTTGAATTTGTGATATTTGATTTTGATAAATGGGTATTTGCGATTGGTGAAATTATGTTGAATGAGTTTGGTGTGTGTTGTTGTTGGCATTATGTTGTTGTAGATGTTGATATATGTTGTGATTGGAATTGTTGAATCAAAATAAATTTGGGAGCCTATGAATAATCTGGGTAGAAAAAGAATAGAAGCAAATAATATTGTATTGAATGTAATAGGTGGGTAGAGAAAGAACTGGGACGGGCCCCCCAAAAGGAAAGGACGGGCACCCTGTGCCCAAGTAAATAAAAAAAGAGTTTAAGTAAGCTAGTGGTAAAAAAGAAGGTATATTACTGAAGTAGTAAAAGCTGGTGAAGGAACTGCACAAACTCATCTGACAGAATGTCAGTGAATTTGCCATCGAACGTTTTTTATCTCACAAAAAGAGAAAGGTAAACATCGAGTAAACCTGAAAGGGAGAAATCACGGTCTTACGACCAAGAGATCGGGTAAGGGAGTCAATTACGTGAGGGGAATGTATTAGCACCCCACACGTCTAAAGTACTCTGCAGGATCCACTTCTATTTTCTATTTAATGGGTGTGTTATTATATATTGCTAAATCGATATGTCTAATACTTAGTGCTAAGGGAAATGCAGGTGAGAGAAAGAAATTAAACAAACACGGGGAAAAGAAGAAAGTATTTACAAAGTTTGCTCAATCGAGCCCCGTGACTAGATGCCTACGTATTCTCCCGTGAAATGTAGAAAGTTTTCTCCAAAGGAGCTATGATGCTTACAACTATTGATGGAGAGGATTTCCCTCATCCCGTCAATGTAGACATAGTCAAGAAATATTTCGCATGAAACAAATCCGCAGAGTGGAGAATGACTACGGTCTGTATTGCATATGTATTGCTTTTCCCCATTAAAGCAGTTATCTCGGAAGGATACAAAATCAATCCAACCGGTTTATTCTAAAAGCAAGATGGCTGAGGTGCTTTAAAGTCTTGGAGGGTCATAGCAAAGTCGAATCCATTGAAAATAGGTCTTCATGTTTCCGTTTATGTTTCTATATTATTATGATGAGTATGCAATTACCTCTTTTTAGGAATTGCTTCTAGATGTAAATGCCTAGTTATAGGCCATTCAATCAATAAAATTTTGTTTTTGTTCAAATTATGTCTTGTTTTTATCTTTTGTTGTTTTGTTTGCAAAAAAGTACGTCCGACATTTTTGATAAATTTTGCATTTTTAAAATGTTGATGTTGCTACAACACATGATATAAACATTTAAAATTGCTTAATATTTTGGATGTTGGTGGCGATATCCAAAGTCTGCCACTCCATGCTTGGAGACATTATTATGACTAGCAATTTGCAGGTACTTGATTGGTTATCAGTATAAGTTCCCTATTTCCTAGTGAAGAGCGTATCTCAATCCAGAGGTTTCTCCCATGTGAAACTGATTCTCAAGCAGAATTCATTTCCAGAAGGGCCTAGTGGATTGATTTGTTACAAGCGATATGTGCTTCGACATGTTGATATTGTCGTACTTCCCAGTATAAGTCTCGATGATGGCAGGAGAGGCTTATTCCCCAATGAGGTTAATCTTAAAGCATAATTCATTTCCACAAGAAACTTGGGTTGTTTAGTTCCCCAATGATATGCACTTCACCAGATTGACGGTATCATAATCCCCAGTGAATAATGACGGAGATTATCCCAATGGAGGCTTCCTTTCAAAAAGGACAGTGATCATACATAACATCTTAGTCGAGCTATAAAGGTGGAAGGGACAAGGAAGAAGCCGAGCATGCTCCTCAGCCAAAAAGCATGGAGATCGGAGTATGGTCCGGGCATATAACCTGGCCTTACGAGCCATGATCTAGCCCGACAATAATGCGAGCGTCACGTCCAAGCCAGTCATCAAAGGTGTAACTGCCACATTAACCCTAACAGCGCGCGTTACACATTAGGGTCATCATTTGTGAGTGGCAGACGTTATTCTCCTTAAAGGCAGTTCAGTTATGGAACTGGGAAGGCATAACCGTTATAGGCATTGAACATGGAGGTCTCGATACTTCTATAAATAGGGCTCCCGCCAGTGGGATAAGCAAGACATTTTAGCTTGGAGTTCAAGATACTTAGCTTGAGCCTCCAAATCCCTAAATACTTTTATATAAGTTTTTCCTGCAAGAACATTTGGCGTCCACCGTGGGGCCTCAGTGAAATTTATCTCAGGCCACTGCATAGTATTCGATAACACGATGCCAACAACACTACCAACTGATCCGTCGGACCTGACACAGTTGTTGGCTATGATAGACGATCTGTGTGATAACACGAAAATTTATCAATTATTTAGATTGATTTATATGATTTTTATCCGCATTTTAATTAATTATGTTATTCTTTATTCGTATTATGCCGGTATTTTCTATGTTTTCAAGTTTTTACCAATTATAAGACAAGTACGAAGAAAGTCTAGAAAAGACGGATAAATCACACTCAAAGTCCACAAAATAGAAGCATTTATTGAAGTGTGTGGTGTATGACAAGAAATAGGGGGTGTGAAAGAAGAAAAAATGAAAAATGAATTAAGGAAGTAGGTCCAGTCCACTTCCATGCGCTTCTCACCAAGCCCAAGGATGTAACGACCATTACACCCCTTCCAGCAAACCCTAGCGACCGTCACGGACCAGGGACGAAGCTTCCTCACTAAGGCAAGTTGTGGCGACCGTTACACGTGACTCAGCCAGCTCCATAGCGACCACTACGGAGGAGAAATAGGAGGCGAGAAAATCTCAACAACTTTGTTTCCAAGCGTGCCACTACCTATATAAATAGGCTGCCATATTTCATTTCAAACACAATTTTTCTTATGCAATTTTATACCATTACTCCGCCAGTTTTACTTTCCAATTACAATTTTATTTCCGATTTCATTTAATTTCTAGTTTTGATTTATTAGTTTTGTCTTTCTTTTCTCGTGGCAATTTTCACATCGGGGATCGTTGCGAACCTTTGCCAATTCTAATCTTACGTTAGAGTTGCGCATTTTTTATTTCTTTCATCGCTTTTGAATTTTCGGACAACGAAGGTCAGATCTCACCGACTTGTGGGAGACTCCTAGAACTTTCCAAATATTCCACCTTTTATTTTCAAGTTTATTTTAATTAAATTATTTATTGGTTTATCTAATTTTTCATTTATTTATTTATTGGCTAAATTAATTGTTTATCTATTATATGCCTGATTTATCCGCAATACATGTTTTATCTGAACTGTCTATTTATCACTGTTGCGCTATAATTGAATCGTTTAACATGCTAGACTAAATTTAGTTATCGGTATGTAGGGTCACATAGCCAACAGAGTTTAGAAACGCCATTCGATTTATTCCGTTTTAAAAAAAGATTAATTTTCTGGTTTCAATTACTAGTTCTTAATGTAACTGTTTTGTTACGAGAGTAAAGTACAGATTAGAAGTTAGGATCAATAAAGCGAGAGTTTGAGATTTTAATTGGACATTAGTAATTGAGCATCAACTTAAAATACAGCGAGAGCGCTTTTAAGTTGATTAGGTTTTATTTAATTTCAAAAACTATTTTTAAACTCTAATTGAAATAGTGAGGGCACTCACTTAGGTTTGATTATAGGATCTGAATCAATAAACACGAGAGTGTGAGAAGAGGATTTTTAAACAGGTACTTCCTACTGAAACACGTTTTGATAATACAACTTAAGTCAATGAGTTGCTAAATTCCTAGGCACGACCATTACATACCGATACTTTCATTCTGAATCTAAACTAGATCTTAATCAGTTAGGATCCCTAAAGCCAAACATTATTTATATTATTAGCCTTAGATTTACGTAGTAACCTAAGATAACGATAGATCAACATTTAGTCCATTGGGATTCCATAATCTTTAAAACTACACGCGATATGACTATATACTTGCGGTCTAGATTCTATAAGACGTATAAAGTCGCGGTCAAGTTTTTGGCGTTGTTGTCGGGTACTAATAAGTTGATATCGTAACTCTTAAAGTTACGCTGTAGAGACTAAGGCACCATTCCCGATTGTATGCTAAGTACTCGCTCTAGAAGCGAAGACTTAGTGCTACCAATTCTCAAACCCAAGAGCTCTATCATTAGAAGACTCCACGTACGAGTACCTCGTACCAATCAACTCTCTTCTCAATCTACACTTTCTGCCAAACCAGTTGGAGAACCAGACATGGGTGATCAACCACGTCCACTCAAATCTTATGCTATTCCTTCGCATGAAGAACCACATAATAGCATTGCTGCTCCAGCCATAGAGGCTAACAACTTCGAACTCAAACCATCTATGTTGTCCGCTGTACAACGGAACCAATTTTCTGGTGGATCAATGGACGACCCTAATCTACATTTATCCATGTTTATGCAATACTGTTGAAAAGTATATTTCTAGCAAATATTTTATATCGTATCCATAGAGATTAGGTGATATTACCGTCGTTCTATAGTTACTATCGCTTTAAGTTTACAAATTAAAAGGTCTATTTGTGTTTGGAAATTTATCAATCACTTTTGACATAAAACTAAAGCACTAGAAATATGGTTTTTATCAATTAAAAAGACTTTGCCAAGATTGGGTTTCACTATTCCATTTCTATATATTTTCTTGTAACTAGTATGTGAACTCAAGAATTTTGAACATAATCTAATATCTTCTCAATAACATTCATGTCTAAATGATATTATGATATTCATTATATTAACCTTTAGACAATTTCTTCATCCAAAATATTAATCTAACAATCCTTAGTAATTGATACAAAAGAAAAGCAAGAATTAAATCTATTTCTACAATCCAATTCTTACTTGAGAAAATACTTTAAGAACATAAGTTAAATTATCTTTTTCAACAATAATTTAACATAACATATTCAATAAACCACACAAGTTTTTCTTGACAAAAAATTGATGTGACCTCATAACACATTCAACATAAAATTGTACACATACAAGAGTTTACAAGAATTACATAATAGATTTGGAATAGTTACTACCTTAATCTTGACAAAATAAGAGTTTAGTTCCTCATAACCATGGTTGATATCCAAAGAAAATAAAAAATTCTTCTTCCTCTCCCACAATGTTCTCCCTTTTCTTTTCTTGATAAAAATCTGATTTGAAAATAATAATTTTCCAAATTAATCTTCCTTTCTCTTTTTTCTCCCTACACTTTTTACTTTACTCCAATGTCATGATTGCAATTGATGTGACCTCTTTCATGCAACCACACAATTACCTTGACTCAAAAAGTGACTAAAAAGAGACTTTCACGCTACCCCAAGAGAGATAGCCCCCAAGATACTTCTAATTATTTCAAAACATAAGTTCTGATGACGCACAGTTCGCAGCGCCAACAAGGGACGCGACACGAACTAAGTGAATTTGGACTTCTTTGAAATTAACACAGTTCGCGGCGCCAACAAGTGGACGCGGCGCAAACTGAGCTAATTTATGCTCGTTTATCTTTTCTTTGGCCTTCCTTACACTTGTCTTGATCTTGTGTTGACTTGGTTGCTGCTTCCACTTGCACATGCATCCAAGTAACTCTTTTTCTTCTAATTTTCTACAAAACTAACAACTAAAGTGAAATATCTACTCCAATTAAAATACAACCAAGAATAATTGCATATTTATAAATTGTGTGAATAAAAGAATGGAAATTAAATAAAATTTGGTTAAAAGGACCAATAAAAATGTATGAAAATTAGTCCAATTTGGTCCCTAACAAATACGCAGTTACACTTAAAGCAAATAGGATCAGTCAAGAGGCGATAAGACTTCGTCTTTTCCCTTTTTCATTAAGAGACACATCCCGAGCTTGGCTCCAATCTCTACCAGCTAACTTAGTTGCCTCCTGGAATGAGTTGAAGAAGGTCTTCCTTGCACGATATTCCCACTAAGTAAGACAGCTATGCTGAGAGCCCAAATAAGCTATTTTCGACAAAAAGATAACGAGTCTCTTTTCGACGCTTGGGAAAGATATAAAGACATGTTGAGGCTTTGTCCACATCATGGGTTAGAAGAATGGTTAATTATCCATACCTTCTACAATGGTCTCTTATATAACACGAGATCAACGATAAATGCTACCGCGGGTGGCGTACTTATGGATAAATCCTATGACGCAACTTATGCACTCATAGAGAGTATTGCCCAGAACCACTACCAGTGGGGAAGTGAAAGAGGTCAAGTAGAGAAAGCTCCTTGAGAGAAAGCACCGACAAAGGGTGGTATATACGAGATTAGTATTCTTGATACCGTCCATGCCAAAGGAGGTGCTCTCGCCTAGAAGATAGAAAGACTAACCACAATACCTCCAACCACCGTGACTGCCATAACTCCTAACTGCGAGATATGCGGAGTACCTGGACATGTTGCTGTTGCATGTCAACTCTTAGCAAAAACTCCCACTGACCAAGTGCATTATGCTAAAGGAAACCCTTACTCAAATACATACAACCCTTGATGGAAGAATCATCCAAATTTATCATATAAGAATACCAATGCGTTGTATGCGCCTGGACAAGCACCAGCTGTACCACCTAGATATCAAAAAGAACCTGCAGTCGCTCCCAACATGCCTAGGAAGTCTAACCTTGAGTTGGTGATGGAAAATTTTATAGCTACTCAAGCTTAAACCAACAAGGAGTTCCTAAACCAAAATATTCACACTAGCGAGAAAATCAAGCAGTTAGTGAATAAGGTAGAGGCTTTAGCCACAGATAACAAGATGTTAGAAACCCATATTTCACAAGTGGCCCAACAACAAGCTCCCACCGCTGCACCTGCTGGTACATTTCCAGGTCAGCCTCAACCAAATCTGAAAGGACATGCTCATGCTATTATACTGCGAAGCAGAACGGAATACGACGGACCAGAGGATCCTAGAATTAAGAATTCAGCCATGTCCCAAAGCTCTGGAAAAACAACTAAGAAATAAAGAAAACTGAAAGAGAAAGAGAATATAAGTGATAGAGAGACTGTAGAAAAGGAAAAACCATATGTTCCTCTGCCACCTTACAAACTACCAACCCTTATCCTCAAAGACTCACTCAATCTAGAAGCGCAGGGCAATTCAAGAAATTTGTGGAACTTCTGAAATAGCTAAATATCACAATACCTTTCACATAAGTTATCACTCAGATGCCCTCATATGCTAAGTTTCCTAAAGAAATCTTATCTAACAAGAAGAAGATAGAGGATAATGAGACAGGTACACTCACCGCTGAGTGTAGCGCCATCATTTAGAACAAAATGTCGCAAAAGCTTAAGGATTCCGAAAGCTTCTCTATTCCTTGTAACATAGGTAAGTTTGTCATAGACAAGGCTCTATGTGACTTAGGCACTAGTATTAGTGTGATGCCCCTGTCGATATCTAAGAAGCTTGACATGGGAGAATTAAAACCGACTAAGATGTCAGTACAACTAGCGGATCATTCAGTCAAATACCCCGTAGGAATCCTTGAAAACGTTCCAATACGAATAGGTCAATTTTAGATCCCTACGGATTTCATCATTATGGACATTAGAGAAGATAATGTTACCCCTATCATTTTGGGAAGACCATTTTTAGCCACTGCTTGAGCCATAATAGATGTTAAGAAAGGAAAACTAACCTTTGAAGTTGGAGAAGAAAAAGTCGAATTCATCTTGACACGATTCCTACAAGCCCCAACTATCAATGATACATGCTATCTTTTAGACGTTATAGACGAATGTGTCAAAGATATGAAGTCAGTAAAGGAACCCGATTCCGAAACTATGAAGATTCCAATGCCCCTGATTTCCGAAGATGATAATTGGTGTCCTGAATATCGTGTTGATAGTTTAAGTGAATGTCTAGCACTAACACCAAATCATATGCCCTGTCTAAAGAAAACTGACTTGGAACTTAAAGTTTTACCCAAAACCCTAAGATACGAATTCCTGGATTCTGAACTCAGAAAACCAGTGATAGTTAACGCAGACTTAGGATAACTCGAGACGGAAAAACTATTACATGTTTTATGAAAATATCCATCCGCTTTATGACACAACATTGCTGATATCAAAGGAATAAGTCCTTCCATCTGCATGCATCACATCATGCTTGAAGATGACTATAAGACATCTAGAGAACATCAGAGAAGAATTAATCTGATTTTGAGCACTGTAGTAAAGGACGAAGTAGCCAAATTTCTGAATGCAGGAATCATATACCCGATCTCTGATAGTCAATGGGTCAGTCCAGTCCACTGCGTACCCAAAAAGGGAGGAATCACAGTCACGATAAACAAAGTTGGAGAACATATAGCAGAAAGAGTCGTGAGGGGATCCAGAATGTGCATTGACTATAGGAAACTAAACAAAGACACTCGTAAGGACCATTTCCCTCTACCCTTCATTGACCAAATGCTTGAGCGATTGGCTAAGCATTCCTACTACTGTTATTTGGACGATTATTCAGGATTCTTTCAAATTCCTATCCATCTTGATGACCAAGAAAAGACTACATTCACATGCCCTTATGGTACGTTCGCTTATCGATGAATGCCGTTTGGATTATGTAATGCACCAGCAATGTTCCAAAGGTGTATGATGTCCATCTTTGCCGATTTCATAGACGATATCATGGAAGTTGTTATGGACGACTTCTTTGTGTACGGTGAAGGTTTTGAAGGATGCTTGTCAAATCTATAAAAGGTATTGGAGAGATGTGTGGAAGTAAACCTAGTTTTGAATAGGGAGAAATTCCATTTTAGGTAAAACAAAGAATTGTTCTAGGACACATAGTTTTCGAGAGAGGTATCGAAGTAGACAAAGCCAAGATTGAAGTAACAGAAAACCTCCGACCACCAAAGACCGTGCGAGAAATACGAAGTTTCTTAGGCCACGCCGATTTCTACCGACGTTTCATAAAATATTTCTCAAAGATATCTAAACTGCTCACCAACCTCCTAATGAAAGAATCTGAATTCATCTTTGATGATGATTGCTTGAAGGCGTTTGAACGGTTGAAGACAACTCTTATATCCGCACCCATCATACAACCACCTGATTGGAGTTTACCATTCGAGATAATGTGTGACGCAAGCGATTGCAGTAGGTGCAGTCCTAGGACAAAGAAGAGACAAGAAGCTTCGTGCCATATATTACACAAGTAGAACCTTGGACTCTGCACAAATAAATTACGCCACTACAAAAAAGGAACTTTTGGCTGTATTTTTTGCATTGGGTAAAATTCGTTCCTATCTAGTAGGCGCGAAGATTATAATCTATATAGATCACGCAGCTACCAGATACCTACTAGCTAAAGAGGATGCTAAACCAAGATTATTGAGATGGATCTTGCTCTTGCAGGAGTTTGATTTAGAGATCAAAGATAAACCGGGCTCTGAGAATCTTGTAGCTGGCCATCTGTCTATAATGGAAAACCTTAATCCTGATACCGTACCTATTAATGGCGATTTTCCATATGAACACTTAGTAGCCCAGATGGAATACGAAAATGAAATTAAACTAAGCCCTGAAATTTGCAGCAATAATGGGACAAAGGAAGAAGAGGAAGTAGTATCTGCTCAGATCTCACTGCCCTGGTGCGCTGACTATGTTAACTACTTGGCAATGAGAGTTCTTCCACCCAATCTGACTTATCAACAAAAGAAGAAATTCTTTCACGATCTCAAACACTATTATTGGGACGAGCCCTTACTATTTAAGCGAGGTCCTGACGATATCTTCCATCGATGCGTTCCAGAGAATGAAATAGAGAATGTAATTACTCACTGTCATGAAGCCCCTTATGGTGGACATGCTAGTACATCAAAGACCTGTGCGAAAATTCTGCAAGTCAGACTTTACTGGCCTAGTCTATGGAAAGATGTCCATGCTGCGATCATAAAATGTGACCGGTGTCAACGCACTAGTAACATATCAAGACACGATGAGATGCCTCAAAAGGGTATCCTGGAAGTAGAAGTCTTTGACGTATGGGGAATTGACTTTATGGGACCTTTCCCATCTTCCTTTGGCAACAATTACATATTAGTTCCAGTAGACTACATATCTAAATGGATAGAGGTTGTAACCTCTCCAATAAACGATGCACAAGTAGTGATTAGATTGTTCAAAAACATAATTTTTCTGAGATTCGATGTACCGAGACTAGTCATCAGTGATGGTGGCTATCACTTCATTTCCATAATTTTTTATAAACTCTTAACAAAGTATGGAGTCTGACACCGTGTAGTAACACCTTACCACCTGCAAACAAGTGGACAAGTTGAAGTCTCTAACATAGAGATTAAGCAAATATTGGAGAAAATTGTTGCCAATCTAGGAAAGATTGGTCATCTAATCTACATGAAGCATTATGGGCTTATAGGATAGAATACAAGACACCCATCGGAACCACACCTTTCAAATAATCTAAGGAAAGTCATGCCATTTACCTGTGGAACTAGAACATAAATCTTATTGGGCCATTAAAACCCTGAATCTGAATTACAAAGCAGCTGGAGAAAAGAGAATTCTAGACGTCCATGAATTGGAAGAGCTTAGACTAGATGCTTACGAAAATGCCAGGATTTATAAGGAAAGAACTAAGAAATGGCACGACCGACGCATCTCCAGAAAAGAATTCAATGAAGGTGATGTAGTACTCTTATTCAACTCCAGACTTAAACTATTCCCAGGAAAACTTCGTTCCGGATGGTCAGGACCTTTCAAAGTTATAAAAGTACTCCCAAGTGGCGCTGATGAAATTAAAGGAAAAGCTAGTGATCCGTTCATTGTAAACAAGCAGCATTTGAAGCACTGCCATTGTATCGAGAATAAAGACTACTCGGCTAGTCTAAGACTTATACAACTGTCGGCTGAGTCACCAAAATAATTTTCGATTTTCAAAATAGGTCGAGCTTCCGACGTTAAACAAAGCGCTTTGTGGGAGGCAACCCACCATTTTTATAAAAAAATTTGTTTTATTAAAAGTTTTTAATTTATTTTTGTTAAATGTTTTTCTTAAAAGTTTTTATAAAATTTTCTGTTCTTCTTTTCTATTCTTAGGCATTAGGTTGATGTTAATTTAAACCTATTTTTGATTACTTACAGGATTCTTATTTCTTCACTGATTTTTGCTATGGATTTTTCTGACACTATGCCTGTCACCTTCTTGAGTGAGGCCCAACAGAGACATTACGAGACACTTGCTCAGAGATAGATGCATCCCACTGTTTATGCACACGATCCCACATTGTCCGCTTTAGACATCAGGGACAGTGTCCGATTTATGTTCAACCAGATTGGTTGGGACTATTTCATTCATAACCTGCATCTCACTTACCGCAACCTGACACTGGAGTTTCTCAGTTCTTTGCATTATAACCCTGATGTTGGTTTAGGGTTAGCTAGAGAAGTGGTTTCTTTCAGATTATTTGGTTTTACCCAAAGATACATCACCCGTGAGCTTGCTGATCTTTTGGATTTCCCAGTTAGTGCTGATGTTGTCATTGAGATTCCAGATGATGAGTATTTGGACATCCAACTTGACTAATTTTGGGGAGAGATATCTACTATGAGGCATGACAACTCCATCCCTAGACACTCGTCAAAGATTCATAACCCAGCGATTTGGTACTTTCACATGATTATGTCGTTTTCCTTATTTGGGAAACCTCAGAATGATACCTTGGTGTCTAAGGATGAGTTATTTATTATGCTCTATGTGTTTCGATCTAGACCAGTGGTAGGTACTTCATTTATGCTTGCTCATATTCTAAGTATTGCCTAGGCTCCTCATGGACCGATATGTGTTGGAGGCTTAATGACTATAATCGTTAGTGCCTTTTTTCAGAGAGAGCGACTGTCCCGTCTGACCCCTACTACTGACCATACCCCACTGGATTTGTCTTTTTGTTTTAATGTTTGGATGATTAGATTTTTGGAGACGAATCAGTACCAGTTGCTGATTCATCATGAGCTGATCTACCGCTTTATACTTCCTGACATTGCACAGTCCAGTGTGCACGGCAAGAAGAATTGGACTTATGAACTAGAGGGTGTAGAAGACAACGACATGGAAGAAGAAGAATTTGATCCTTTGACACCCCCCCACTATTATGACCCTCCAGCAGCTTTGGAAGAGTCCGACCCAGAGATGGTCGAGTTGATTGAGATGATTGAGGCTAATCCTGCTACCCCGCCTCTACTTGACTACATTCCAACTTGGGATCCACCCATAGCTCCTGCTGCTGTCATTAATGCGCTTACGAGAGAGCATGCTGCCATCCGCTCCGATTTTATCTCGCTCCGCACTGATTTTTATGGTTTCGTGGATCTTGTTACGGTAAATCTAGATCACATATATCAACACTTGAATTCTAAAAGTGGCTGATTTTTATTTTTAGAACATTGAGGGCATTGTTCATTCTTAGTGTAAGGGAGGAGTGTCTATTTAAATTTAGAAGATTTGATTTTTTTCCCTATTTCATAATTTTTCATTAGCATCACATTAGATTTATTTAGGTTATTTATTTTGAGGATTTATTATTTGTTTCAGTTAATCATTCCGTATTCTATTCATATCTTTTATTATGCTCTGATTTTATTATATAACGTTGTTGTGTTATTACTGTATTGTTAAATTAAAATGAATGAATTATTTTCCTTTTCAAGCGCAGCCTTTTTATATGGGCACGCTTGTCTTCGCTAATTTAGGTTTCAAACCCCAAATCCTCAGATCCACCAGATCCATCCAGATCTTTTGATGGCAGGATATCACATCCATCCTAATTTGCTATTTTACGTGAAGATCCATCCCCAAACCCTAATTTGCCCAAATCGTTAGATCCATCCAGATCAATCTTTTGTGGGTTTAGATCCATTCTTCCAAGTCCTTGTGCGCATCCAAATACTTGTGTATCAGATCCCCAAATCAAATCCATCCACCTTTGTGAGATTTCCATCACCAGGTAGATTTTTTTGTTTTGTTTTCTAAGCTCTGATATTTCATGCTGAAATCTGGGCCTAGCTTGTGGTAAGTGTGGAATTTGGGTCCTCCCGTTACCGGGGTCCCCAAGTCAATCAAGGAATGCCTGATTCTCGGGCAACTCCACACACTCCGTATACTCCCAGAATATGCAAAACTTTAAAAGGTGTTTCTTTTTTTAATAAATTCAATTTGGGTTTCTTCTTTGTGTGTTTTGTTTTATTAATATTTTATTTTGTGATCCAGATGCACAAATGCACAGATGGACATTATGTTATCAGAGTTTTCTGCTTTTTCCCAAGGGACTGCGAACACATATAATCTATCTACCGTAAGCTATGTTTCTCTCTTTTAATTCTTTATTGTGAGGGTAACAAACAAAAATTCTCCTCAACTATAGCAAAGAAAGCATCCCAACTTAAAAGGAATGAGCACAGAATTCAGAATTTCTAAATTCTCAAACAAAGCTTAAAAGCAAATATAATGCAGAGTATATCAACCAGAGTAAACGTATAACCAGAATTCCCTAATCAGAATTCACATTGCTTTGCTTTTGTTCTATTGATGCCGTATAACCAGAATTCTCTAATCAGAATTCACATTACTGCTTTTGTTCTATTGATGCTCTTGAACTAACTTTGTCAGTTTAGCTAATTCCGTTGACAGACTTTTGATAGTACTCTTGTGTTTGTTAATAATATTTGTCTGATTTTGAATAAACCTTAAATCGGATGAAGCCTCTACGAAAATGACACATGCACCATGTTTTAAATTTTTTGTTGAAACATGTCTAGTTTAATATATATTTTAAAAATAAATACCGCATTAGACCCTGTCAGATTTTAAAGTACCTATCAATCGAGTAATGCTGTTTTGATTATCTTTCATTGCTATTTTGATTTCAATGCCGTTGATTTTATCTTCCAATGCTTTGATTATCTTTCGTTGCTATTTTTATTTCAATGCGTTGATTTTATCTTTCAATGCAATTTTGATTAGATTTCAATGAGAGTTTGATTTTGTTAATTTAATATATATAATGGCTTAATTTAGGGTTAGATAATGATTGCTAATTAATGGTAATTTAAGTTTTGATGATGACAGCTTAATTGAATGGCTTAATTAAATTTAGATCTACTTAATTTGGGGAAAATTTAGAAAAATTTAGATAAACTACTGAAGCTACTTATTATCCATGCTTATCTAAATTTTCCCCAAATTAAATAGATCTAAATTCAATTAAGCCATTCAATTAAGCTGTCATTATCAAAACTTAAATTACCATTAATTAGCAATCATTATCTAACCCTAAATTAAGCCATTATATATATATATATATATATATATATATATATATATAATCAAAATCAAACGGTCATTGAAATTTAATCAAAATTGCATTGAAAGATAAAATCAACGCCATTGAAATAAAAATAGCAACGAAAGATAATCAAAGCATTGGAAGATAAAATCAACGGCATTGAAATCAAAATAGCAATGAAAGATAATCAAAACAACATTGAAAGATTACTCGATTGATAGGTACTTGAAAATGGATTGGCAGGTGCGATGAATTTGGAGGGAGAGAGTGTTGTTCTTGAAGTTCACGTTATTCTTTGATTTGAGCGCGGAAATTCTTTAAAATCTGACAGGGTCTAATGTGGTATTTATTTATATTTTAAATAACCATATTTTTCAATTAAAAAAACAATTTTTTATATTTAAAATAACCACTTTTTTCAATTAAAATTTCCAAATAACCAACATTTTAAAATATATATTAAACTAGACATGTTTCAACAAAAAATTTAAAACATGGTGCATGTGTCATTTTCGTAGAGGCTTCATCCGATTTCTCTGAGGTGTTTGAGGTCTCATAGCATTTTCTTGAAGTGTTTGGTACGAGGACCCCATGATATTAGTGTCATCACCCATCAAATTGTTGACTCACCGTCGTAATGTAATTTGGTGCTCATGTCATCGTAGTTGGATCTTATTGATTGCGTTACTGTTGAATAGGTTGTTGGTTGAGTTGGATCTTATTGATTGCGTTACCGTCGTAAATGCTATTGTGGTGTTTGATAGACATGTGTTGGTCGGGTGCTTTGGAGGTGTGGTGCTTGACACTTTGCTTATTCCATAGGAGTTGTGAGTAGATTTATGTCAAATTTAGGTAAGGAGTATCAAAATGTTATGAAATGGATACTTAGGTATCTAAGAGGAACTGTCAGACAATATTTGTGCTTTGGCAATGAAAAATAATTACTCATTAAGTATGTACATGCATATAAGAGAAGAGATGTAGATTCAAGAAAATCTACTTTCGGGTATTTGATTACTTTTGCAGCGGGAGCTCTCTCATGACAATCACGATAACAAAAGTGCATTGCTTTGAGTACCACAGACGCTAAATACACAACAAACATTGAAGGTTGTAAGGAGATCATGTGGATGAAGAAGTTTTTGCAAGACTTAGGTTTGAATTAAGAAAGTTATGTTCTTTATTGCGACATTCAAAGCGCATTCTATCTCAGCAAGAACTCAACATACCATTCAAGGTCAAAATACATTGACATAAGGTATCATTGGATTCGTGATGTATCAGAGAGTAAACTATTGAAAGTAGAAAAAGCTCACATCAATGAGAATGAGACAAACTTGATGACAAAACCCCTACCAAAAAGAATATCAACTTGAAACTAATCAAGATCATTCTCTTATGGTTGGAGGGGGAGAAATGTGAGGTCCAACCATTGCCTCATTGTCAACATACATTTGACAAAATGGAAGATTGCATGAAGACAAGTAGCTAGATGCACGAGTAACACTTGTTATGGTGCATGCATTGCAAAGTACACTTGTTATGGTGCATGTCTTGCAAAGGACACTTGGTATTTTACATGGAAGGTAAATGACAAGTGTCTTCATGCATGTGAGGAACATTTGGTTTGCTTCTTCTATAAATAGGCCCATAAATAAAACATTCAAATCACAATCATAAGAGTAGAACAACAAGAAACAAGAGAGAAAGAGTGTCTTGCTCAAGAGAAAAGTAATTCTCATAGTAAATTTTTTTGTGAGAGAAATAGTGAGTTGATTTGTGAGAATGATCATTACAAATTGAGAAGTAGTTGTAGGAAGTTCTACTTTATACTGAAATTGTTGTATTTTTATCATTATAGTAAAAGTTTAAGAGGTATTCTTTCCTAAAACATTTGTGTCTTTGTTGTCTTATATTTAATAGAATTTAAGAGTAAAAAATTGGTCACAGCAGACAAAACTCATTAGAATATTTAATAAATAAGTTTGTAACCTAAAAAACATAATACCAGTGTTTTAAAAACCGGATCGGAGATCAAACCGGTGAAGATATTGAGTCACTGGTTTATTGGTTGAACCACTAGGTCACTGGTCGAACCGCATGACTAAATCGGATTAAACCGGATAACTCAGTTGATTAAACCGGTCTTTATAACAAAACGATATAGGTATAAAACTTGTCGAATCAGATGACTCAATCTCTACAAAATATAATTAGAACTAATTTTTTTTAAAATATCATTTCATAAATAAATTCACAATTTAATAATTTAAATTTAAATTTTAAATATTTTAAATATTTTAAAAATATCATATCATAAATAAATTTACAATTTGATAATTTAAATTTAAATTTTAAATATAAATATCATATATAATAAAATAGTACAAAATTACAAAGTATAATTGCAACATAGTATAATTGAATAATTTATAACAAAATAATTTTATTATCTACTATTTAGTTTTAAGGAGTAAAGATTATTTTAATATTAAGATATCCTTCTTCAATATCAAAATTATCTACAAAATCAACCGCATCAACAACATTTTCTTTGTCAATAATATAATTAATTAATTTTATTTTTTATTTAAATATAATATTTTAATAAAATAATCCAAATAAATAAAAAATTTAAATTGCATATTTTTTAAAAAATTTAAAAATTTTGAATAAAAAAATTAAAAAAATTAAAAAATACAGTTGAACCACCGGTTTTAGAAAATCGCCGGTTTTTTCGATTTTTTCGGTTTTCACCGGTTCTTGCCGGTTCTTACCGGTTCAACGACATTCCCGATCCAACTGTTAAACCAGGCCGATTATCTGACCGGTTCCCGGTTCGACCGGTCCGGTCCGGTTTTTAAAACACTGCATAATACAGACACAATAGGTTCGCTAAATACTATTATTAACTTCATTTAATTGAAAAATTACCTATTATATAACTTGAAATAATTAAATATGAAATTGGCACCGAATCAAATAATTGATGCGTAGTACTATACCCAATAAATATTTCAATATTATCAAAGCCACTATTACAATGTCGAACACCTATTATATAACTCAATCACCAAAAGTAATCATAAAACTCGTAGTTTCCAACCTTAGCTTAACTTAGAATATGGGACCCGAAACAACTCCAAAACTTCCTCTATTTAACTTCAATAATCTCAATTTAGAAACCAAGAGTTCCAATTGAGAGTTTCTGAAGTCCCAAGTTTACAAAGCACCAGTAGAATACGGTTGTTTGGGATAGATATGCATTAATCTCAGTATAATTCTAGTTGCGACATGAATATTACGTTACAACATGCAAAATCACGTCACGTGTTTTTTGCGACGTGACTAATATATTATAGGAAAATGTGTGACAACTTTATTTCGACGTGATTTTCATGTCACAGTTGTGACGTGAAAATCAGTCGCAACATATTGTTGGAGTTGATTGTAAGTCTAATTTCTTTAATAAATAAGGAAGTTAAAAAGTAGCTATTTAAGAAGTTCCACAATGCTTAATGTGGTGAAGCAAGGGGGAGACCAATGATATATATTGTACTTAAGTTCTTTGCTCTTAGATACATCCGTCATTAGCACTATAAACTTATATCTGACTTTTGATTTAAATATTTGTTTTGCAAGAGTGTGTGTACTAGGGGATTGGGGTGAGAGTAGAGAAGTCTATGTGTTGTAAATAATTCTCTGGTTCTCGATTTAGATAACGGTCGTGGTTTTTTTTATTTTTTATTTTTTATTATTTTTTATTTACAGTTTTGGAGTTTCCACGTTCTATTCTTGTGTTGTTGGTTGTGTTCAATTTATTTTTTTTCTTCAGCTGTGTCACTAATAAATTCCATTTTACAATGAAACATGCTAACACACTTTTTTTTTTATAATTGTTTTTAGGTTGCGACATGATTTAGATGTCACAACTTTGTGACATGAAAATAACGTCACTAATATATATATTTTTTAATTTAATTGTTGTAATAAATTAAAATTAAATTATTGATTGCTTTTTAACCAGTTCAATCATCGGTGGTGGTCTCTCCAAAGTCTTAGTCTAAATAATAAAATTAATTTTAGTTAATAAAATATATTATGAATCAAAATATCACTTAAAAAGTGATAATATTTACCAAGTGACGAATATGCTCTGCGGTACTTATACTTTCAACTGCATTATGGAAACTCCCTTTTTCAGATGTCCCCATCCTCTTAAAATTTTCAGATTTAGCTGCAATTTTAGTTTCTCCCAATATTTAAGAAGTTCCTCAAAAACCTCTTTACCTGTCCAATTGAGACGGATAACCAGAAGTTCCCAACGCCGTCTAACCCGCTGCAATATGTTAGAAAGTCATCTTGAGGTTTTTCCATAATAATTTTTTTTTATTAAGTCTCTCGTTCATTGGATCCCGCACACATTTTTCTTACAATGTTGTATGACATTAACATAAATGGTTGGATAATTATAATGGAAAAGTCATTTAAATAACAATAACTAAATAAATAAATTAATTAAACCTTAAATTTGTTAAACCAAACTTCTTTACTTAAGAACGTCTTTAAAACTCTTCCAAAATTGTTTATACATTTGTTGAATTATATAACTTATAACTTTGGCAGCAATCCGACTCGACGAGAAACTAAACAAAAACAATTTGAATTAGCAATATTAAATATAAATTTATATTAAAAATGAAAATGTATACTTAAATAAAAATATATAAATAAGAAACTTATGAGCTTCCTTAGGGGAAAATCCAAAATCTTTCGTCAATGACATGAGTCTTACTTGGATCATCATTTTCTCGAAGATCTTTTCCATCCAACTCATCATTATCCCCATCCACATCATCATCATCCGGATGTGCATGATCATCGTCACGTGTAGGTATATGTGTGGGATGTGGGGTGTGGGATTCTCCAATCTGTTTGGGATGTCGTGTGCTGGATCCTTCAGTCTACTGAAAAAGACGAGAGCATCTGTGTGGGAGTGAAAAACTGTGTCCTCTAGTCTGCTGGAAGGATGAGGACATCTGGGTATGCGGGGAAACAATACCATGTGGCCTAACAAAAGATTGTCCCGCATAGCCCGAACTCTCAGATGGGAATAACGTATACTGATAGGAGAGTAATGACATAAAAGGCCGAGTACTGGCCATGGATATTTGATCATTCTAACTCTACGGGGGAGGACACGTGACCGATTGAGGTGCCTCACATGTTACTATCCTCAAGCGTTGGGACTTCTTACCACTACCCTTACTCTTATGAATTCGAGGTGGCATTTTATCTATTTATATATAATACACAATTAATATATATATATATATATATATATATATATATATATATATATACTCATTTAATAAATGATTCATTATTCTAAATCTTCATGCTCGTCATCCATATCATTCTCATCATCTGATGTGATATTATCCTCAGATCCAAACTCTTCATCATGCTCTTCGTCCACATTATTATCAACCAACAATATAGACGCATCAACTTGATGTCCCTCGACCATTGCATCAGACAAACTTTTAATTTGTTCATTTCCAATCACTTGATTAATTTGCTCAACTTCATCAACTTGGTAAGCAACATCTTCCACTAGATCGCAAGTTTCAATATGACCCAACAGTTTTGTTTTTATTATGACACGCCACCCTCATTTACTTGGTTCAATTGAAGGATAAGGAACATAATAAACTTGGCTAACAATATGAGACATTATGAAAGAGTCATACTCTTTGTACCTCTGGTCCATTTGAATCTCAACAGTACATATAACTTATCTTTCTTTGTGCCTCTAGTTGGATCATACCATTCAACAATAAAATAAGACAACTTTATTTTCTGAGTCCAAGTAATTGCATACTAACTCGTAGGTATGTTTAACAAAGCCATATTAATCATCTTCACCACCATTTGTAACTCCTTTTACAAATACACCATTTGTTTATCTTTTTTTCCCTTCAGTCCATGTCTCATAGTGAAATTTATGTCTGTTCACGAAGTATGTGTGTCATTCATTTGCGCTTTGAATATGGCCTTAGACAAGTTTCTCAAATGGAGTATTTATGGAGTTAGTGCAACAATGCTAGACAATCTCTCCCTGAACCATGCGGGAAATTGAACATGAATGACACCAGATGTTGATTGTACACCGGTACTATAAAAATAGGCGTTGTTAAATTTCCTAAAAAAACACACTATAAATTTCAAGGTAATAAGTTTTATATTCACACACTGTCAAGAAAATTAAAAAGTTTGGGCATACTTACGTAAGATATGGTTTAACTTCAACGCAGTTGATCAAGGCATGGACATGTGCGGATTGCATTTCTTTTTGGGTCAGCCAATGCACACCCTTCTTTCTAGAGGGATGACTTGGAAGCCCAAAGACTGATAAGGTGAATTGACTTCTCTCGTTGACATTTACAAGATTCCATATGATTCTAGGAGTTAACATCAAGTGATTGAAATAGTGATTTCAAAATGTGATATTTCCCGATGCAAGTAATGTGCACATATAGATCCTTCAACTCTAGCTTTATTTTTCACTGATCGCTTTGAATCACCCATGAACCTTTCAAATGGATACATCCACCTATATTGAACAGGTCCATCAAGATAAGCTTCATATGCAAGATGCACATGTAAATCTTCCATGGAGTCAAAAAAACTAGGAGAAAATACTTGTTCCAACTTAATGAGAATGAGTGAAATGTTTCGGTCAAATTTAATGATGTCATCCTGTTCTGGGATTTATTAGCCAGTTGGAAAAATCGACTTCTAGGTTTTGGGAAACCAGTTTCTGGCACGAATTGGTATTTTTCTGGTTTACTGTCAGCAACATTTTTTTAGTGTGTTTTATTTTGTCTTGATTTGTAGCACATTATAAATGCCCTCTAGGAATATTGTTTGAGTAATTCCAAAAACATAATTTTCTCCTCAATTTCTCTCTCTCTCTCTCTCTCTCTCTAATCTCCAATACTCTCTCAAAACTTCATCTTCTCCAATTAACCAATTCACCAATTTACCAATTTTCACCATTGATTCACCAAGATAGTTTTGTGTATGTTCCAACAATTATGACATTTATTATACTATATTGAAAATTTTCATATAACATGAATTTTGAAGGCATGGTCAAATAGTGACGATCATCGTGTGTGATATTCTAGAGATTTTCGGAGATGTGACATCATGTAGAAACAAGCTTTAACGAAAATATGCTTGAGTTTTTCAGTAGTATGTATACATTGGAGGTTATGAAAGTAATTCAAATATTTGTAATATTAGGTAGAAATAAATCGAGAAACATTGTCACTCATAGAGAGTGTTGTCACCAAACTGCATATGGTCGAAGCGGCAGGGTCTCAACGAATAATGGATGCAATTAGCTTTGAGTGTTAGGTTTTGTTCATAAACCTTATAATTTCTATCAATATAGAAATCAATAACATAACCCTAAATAAAATCCTTAAACTCATATATGAATACAATTATAAGAATGAAAGCGGAAACATACCTGAATTTGCCATTGAGAATCACCGAAGGTTTATGGGTATGTGATCTTCCAATTTGTAGAATTCTTTATGGCTTCGTAATTCTCCTCTAAAGAGGATGAAGAGAGAAATCTTGATAAGTCGTTTTGTGTTTTCTACAAATGGGGACCATAACGCCTATAAATAACCCTAGACTTATTTCTTAGTATTCAATATTCTAATTTGGTCCCTCATCAAATTAGATATTGACTTATGGTATTTATAGAATAACTTAAACTTTCATGACATTTATGATTTTAGCCACAAACTTAATATTATATTAATTAGACCTCTTTAAGTCTTAACTAATTAAAATAATGGCCATAACACCTTAAAATAATATTTTTGACCTAAATTCTTACAATCTCCCACTGATCACATATGTGTGTGTGTGTATATATATATATATATGTGTGTGTGCGTGCGTGCGTGCGTGTGTGCGTGCGTGCGTGCGTGTGTGTGTGTGTGTGTTGGACTTTATGAGCTCAAAATTCGCCATTATATTCCTTAAGCATTTCCAAATTATCTCGTCCATTAATCATGTCACTATTCATAATCAAAGTGATTTTCGTTATAACAATCATAACTAAACCCATCAATGATCACCAATAGTGACACGACTAAATAATATAGATCCATCATGAAATGTGTAGCATGAAAATCACATGAAGTTAGTCTGTATATGTCGATTTTCAACTAGTCCTACTTTACTTTACTGAGATCATTCAACAACTTTATTGTACAAAATGTAAACTATTGAATATCAAAACTTGAATAATTTGAAAAATATCCAAAATCATAGTATGCATACATAATACCAAAACATAGAACCTAAAATTCATAATTGACTAACTCTCACTAAATCAAAGACTCCTCTAAAGGTATAACTCCCATGTGAGCAATGCGCTCGTGAAAGACCTTGGGTGGAAGATATTTTGTAAAAGGGTATGCTATCATGGAATTTGTCCCCAAATGTTCTATAGAAATTTGTCCACTTTGTACCCTTTTATTAGACAACTAGGAACTTGATGTCAATATGTTTTGACTTGGCCGAGCTCTATCATTGTTACAAGACGACTGACTTATTGTCACAGTATAACTTAAGTGGTCTTTCAATTCTTTCCATAATTCACAGCCCAAAGACAATATTCCTCAACCGAATCCCATGGTTGGATCCTAATAACATGCTATAAACTATGCTAACATGGTGGATGAAGCCGTAAGAATTTTCTTGGCACTGCGCCAAGAAACTGGACCGTCAACCAATCAGATTATCCGGTGATCTCTAACTGGTCTAACCTCTTATATGTGAGCATATAGTCTTTTGTTCTCTTTAAATACCTTATAACCTTTTGGCTGTTTTCCAATGATCCATTCATTGATTGCTCAAATATCTGCCTAACATCCATTGAGGAATATCGTCTTGACATCTGTTTTAAGGATTTCCTTAGCATAATGTGCAACAAGGGCCATGATTGTCCTAAAAGAGTCTTTCGATAAAATCGGAGAGAAAGACTCTTTAAAGTTAATCCCTTCATTTTGAGTATAACCTTTAACCATAAGACAAACTTTATACTTTTCCACATTGCCGCTAGAATCCCGTTTGGTCTTAAAAATTCATTTGCAACCAATGAGTTTCACACCTTCTGGTAAAGGGACAAGTTCCCAAACTTTTTTCGTCTTGCATGAAATTTATACTCCTACTTCATTGATTCAATCCACTTACCATTATTTTCCTCATGTTCTTGAAGAAAGACTATGTAACCATCTGGAATAACATTTCTCCTTTTTCTAATAGATCTCTGCAAAGGTATCAGTTCTTGTAACACTTGTTCTTTGAAGATTTTGAGTTTGTTCTTCATGAATTACCAAAATCATCTTGGGTAGGAGGAAAATCAACAATGTCTTGTGGAGGTTTCATACTTTCTTGATCAAAAGAAACTGTATGAATCGATTTTTGAATTGTTATCGATTATTTCTCTAAAACAAAGTCTCTAATCTTATTCTTCTCCCCAAACTCAACATCCTCAAAAAAGTAGTTGTTCCCGTCTCAAAAATTGAATGTAATTTGGGATCATAAAATTTGTAGCCCCAAGATCTTTAAGAATAACCAATAAATTAGCTGCTCATTGTTCGAGAGTCCAATGTATTTTCACTGGCTTATAAGACCTTGCCCCAACTTTCAAGAATTTTCCACAGAAGCTATTGTGTTGATCGCGACTTTATCGTCTATTAATCAGCAGACTGCAAGTGCACAGTCCTATCACGTAGTTTTAAAAGATATCGAACCCACAGAGACTATAAATCGATCTATCGTTATCCTAAGTTACGGTATATAGCTAAGGCGAATAATTCTTTAAGATTTTTGGTTAAGGAAAATATAATAAATAAACAGATATTAGTATGCAATTCATCTAACCTAAGAGGATCTGAATTTCCACTGACTTATTACTCAAGTTGATAGAAAAATCCTTCAGCAAACAATATTCATCTAAAAATCCTATCTCAAACTTTCGCTCTATTGATCCGGATCATGTAATTAAATCCTAACGTATGCTCTCGCTATCCTGAATTTAAAACACTTTTGAAAATAAATAAAGTTTAATCTCTTTTAAAAGCGTCATGATCTTTAAAATTAATACCTAGTATCCACTATCTGGTTCTAAACCTCAAACTGTCGCTCTGTTGGTTTCTAACCTTAGTCCAGTTTATTAACCTCAAACTTTCGCTCTGTTGGTTTCTAAACCTTTTAATAAATTGAAATAGATATCTAAGTCAGAAAGAATATTTTTAACAACGTAACATTATGCCAGTTTATTTTGGATTCCTTTGGATCGATTAACTTACATACCAATATCAGAACGATTTAGCCAGACATATTAATTAATTCAGACATGCATAAATAATTTGGTTTAATATATTTAAACATTTCCGAAATCAAATAAATAATATCAGGCAACAATAAAGTAAATAAAATAAATAAATAAATTAAACCTGAAATTAAGAATGCTGGAAATAATCTTGTTCTTCGAAATAAACGAGCATCCACCACAGGTCGGTTGGATCTGCTCGGAGACTTCTTGAATTCGAAAGAAGAAAATAAACAAGGAATAAAAAGCACTAGATCTAACGTAAGGTTAGATCAGTGAAAACGAAAAGTAAAATCAAAGTACAAAACTGAAAGGAAAATAAATTGCGAAATAAGAAATAACGATTGTTCGGTAAAAATGCCGACCCTAATTTCGAAACTGGAACTTGTATTTATAGATGATTTGGTAACTGCCCTTTTCCTCAACTTTGTACGCAAGCCATGTGATCGTGGAGAAAATGCTGCCTAAAAAGGAGGAGACGGGCGCCCCAAGGATCGGTCCAATGTGAGACGTGCGTCTCACAAACTACGTGGAATATGGTGGGCCCCACTTTGCTAAGGAGGCGGGCGCCTCCAAGGGACGTGGGAGGTTGAGACGGCCGCCTCAGCCACGTGGCTGCTGGCTTGTGCGTGCTGGTCCTGTTGGGCCACGCGTGTTGGGCTTGCTTTGGGCTTGCTTGCTTCATTCAATAATTGTTTTCTCCTTATATAACACCTCCCTTTCACTATATCACCCATTTGCTTCATTTCTTTGCTTTTTAATCCGATTTTTCCTCGATTTTACTTCTTTGCTCGATTTATCTTTATTTAATACAAATACCTGAAACATAGAAAATACCAACGTAATACAGAAATAAAGTGAAATAATTAAATAAAAACATTAACATTATTTATGAAAAATACATCAAATATGTTATATAAATTCGTGTTATCATGTGTCAAGCAACTATAGATTATAATGGCCCATAAGTAAACCATTTTCAAACAATATATGAATTGAAAGACAACTTGAACATATTGTTTCTAAATGAACAAGAATAACCTGATTTGTCCAAATAAGAAACCGAAATTAAATTTCTTATAAATGACGGAACGACATAAGTGTCTTTCAAATCCAAATAAAATCTGATACACAATAATGATCTAAAATGCCATATAACTTCCACCTCCACTGACTTGCCTTCTCCTACATAGATATATCTTTCAACATCATTTGGCTTTCGGTAGTTTAGGCAACCTTTCATTGAAACACTGATGTTAGTAGTTGCACCACAATCTAACCACCAAGTTTTTCCACGCATAAGATCTAAATTAACCTCAAAATAAACCAAAACATGACTCATGCGATTTAAGCGATCCAACTTCTCATAATATTTCCTCTTAACAGAGGAACCAAATTTCGAAGGAGAAGGTGGTTGCTTCATCCTTAATATAAGGTCAAAATTCACGCAGCCGAGAACAATTTCCATATTCTCATTCCATTCCTTAAATTTTTTTTCATTAAGGGCCGAAACCGGATTCAGATTAGCAAATATTGAAGCAATTGTAACTAAAAAGCAAGAACAAAATTAAATATCTTAAATATACTCACAAAGAAAAACTGACTTATGAATTTGTTCAAATAAAGACATACCCATCTCAAGATATCTTGTGCACCATCAATATTAAGTCTTTGGAATTTAATATTAACTGCTAGTGATACTCTTGTTGTAATGATCAAACATTGATAATAAAAAATATGTCGAATATTAAACCCCTCTTTGGATTGAATTTTTATTCACATGCAAGACCTGATAATTATCACATGTTTATCATCACAAGCACGTATGAAAATCGGCCAACCACCAACTATCATTTGGATCAATTGATACTCGCAGGGACAAACATACACAAGACCAGAAAATTATTTAACATTTTTCATAAGCAATTTCCATAAAAGATGTCACTTTGACGACTTTTTCATTTTAATTACTCACTCAAAATATTATTTTACTGTATAAAAATTATAATCCGTAGTCAAAAATTATAATCCGTAGTCAAAATTCGAACAAAATTGATATCAAATTAACATATACATTACCTATTAATGTATTTAATTTTAAAATATAAAAAATACACAAAGTCAAATTTATTTGGATACCTTTTGACCAATTAATTCTCATTCTAACTGCTTCTCCTTAACAATACCTTATATAAAGATAATATAAATCCAAAAATTCAAAATACTAAGTTTGCAAGAAAATTGAATTTAAATTAAAATCCAAAAATTAAATATTAAACAGATATACTTTATTGTACTATCAGAATGATATATTTAATTGGACTGATCCCATGGGCGGACCTACTATAAGGCAGGGTGTGGCTATAGCCACATCAGATTTTTCAAAATTTCTTCTCCTTTTAATGCTACTTATTTGATCTAATTGTTACTAATGCATTTTTATTTTGTTCCATAAATAAGTAGTAAGCACGTAAATGTGTTGTTGTGATGTAAGCGTGTTGTGGTGATTACTAGTGCTATTAGTATAATGTAAGTGCGTGGTGGTGATAGTGAGTCACTACTATGTTGGTGCTATAATTAAATAAATGTAGTTTGCTCTCTCATTGTCTCAATATCTCTTATATGAGGATAAGGTGAACCTTATCTCAATCTTTAATATCAGCTTAGCCTCTTGATTTTTTTTCTTGAAATTAACAGTCCTAGTAAGTAGGAAAAAAAGAGTCTCCTCTAAATAGAGGAATGTTAATTGAAAAAAAAGTGTTTTTAAATAAGAGTCTCCTTTATAATAAAAGGATTGTTAATTGAAAAAAAAAGTATTTTTAAATAAGAGTCTCCTTTAAGTTAATTAGTAAAAGAAAAAAAATATCATCAACACTAATTTAATTTTCTATCTTTTTCATTCAAACTTCCTTTCACTTTTTTCTTTCTCTGTCACACAATAATTTTTTTCTCTTCTCAAATTCCACCATCTCTCATATTTATCTATTGTTTTCATATTTTTTAATCCAATAACCTCTCTTTTTTTCCTCCAATTTTCTCATTTGACTTGGTTGCATTTATTAGTGTGTGATTGAAAATTAAGTAATTAACTCTTTATTTAAGGGGTCATTTCTTGAGTTGGTGGACACTTTAAAGAAAATTAACTTAAAGAATAGGTAGTGTAATAAATTGTGCTACGAAAAATAACCTTATGACTACCCCTAAGATTCAAAAAGATTTTGTCACTATGTGAAACAACTCAACAAATTGGCTTTTGAAATTATGGAACATGTTTTTTTAGTTATGACGTTTGTGAAGAGTCAACTATGTAACAAAATGGGTGATTAATTGTTCTTGGAACAATTAATAATGATGTTATTTTACCTCATTTTTAAGAAATGAACAAGAGACGATTTTCATTGTAATGTATTGCCCTAAATAATATTGTTATTCATTTTTAATATGATTTAATTTGTAATTTCTTTTATGTTTAGCCACACCAATATATAATGTTTGGATCCGCCCCTGACTGATCCCAATTTTTTAGAGGCCATGGACAATAGTATAACTTGAGACTTAGTAAAAAATTGAGCAACAATCCTTAGATTTATATTTTCTTATAAATACTATATCAAATTTATTAGTTGATATAAATTATAAAATTTATAGATACTATATTAAATTAGATTAAATCTAATTAAATTGTGTAAAATAATTTTAATTTTAATAATTTAATCTATTATTATGTATTTTATTATGTTGAATTAATTAAAAATAACATTAAATTATTTAAGTTTTAATTTATTATTACAAAATGAAATCTAATAATAAACTTTTTATAAAATAAAATAAAAATATAATAGAACTAAACATAAATAATAATGTATTATGTTTGATTATATAAATGTAATAATAAATAAATTTGTTATTTGAAAGAGATTAAATTCTAAATATAAATATAATTTATCTATATTATTTAAAATTTATTTTAAAAAATTGAAATTTTACGCGTATGTGGTTTTTAATTTTTTTTTTTGTGTGATCACATGTACTTATATTAATATTCCGTGTCATGCATATATGAAAATATGAATTGTAAAAAAATTCTGAAGCAAAGATGACTCAAACCCACGACATGCATGTTACTAATGAAATGTTGTCAAACCGCTTTTGTGTCGGAAAGACAATTTTTTGATGGTGTTTTGGTGGCTAATGAAGTGGTTGATTATGCGAGGAAAGAAGGAAAAAGTTGTCTTCTTTTTAAAGTGGATTTTGAGAAGGCGTATGATAAAATATCTTAGAACTTTTTGAGGTTTATGCTTAAAAAAACGAGGTTCGGGGAGAGATGGATAATATGGATGGAGCTTTTGGTCTTTCAAAGTAAGATGTCGGTGCTTGTGAATGATGGCCCTACTAAGGAGTTCGAGGTTAGGAGAGGATTACGTCAAGGTGATCCGCTTTCTCCTTTTCTCTTTGTCATAGTTGCGGAAGGGCTAGCGGGGTTGGTTAGAAAGTCGATTGAAATTGAAGACTATGATGACTTTATCATTAAAAGACATTGTTTGATTAACATTCTTCAATTTACGGATGATACTTTATTGGTGGAGGAAGGCTCTTGGAAGCAAGTAAGGGCGATTAAAGCGGTGTTGAGAGCGTTTGAACTTGTCTCGAGGTTAGGAATAAATTACCACAAAAGCAACTTGATTGATATTAATGTTAGTGATAACTTCTTGGAGGCCGCGTCTTTTTTCTTATCTTGTAAGGTGGGAAGTTGTAGATTCTTTTTTCTCGGAATTTCGGTGGGACATAATCCGAGGAAGGCTTCCACTTGGAATTCTCTTTTGGTCAAAATGGAGAATCGGTTAGCTAGTTGGAAGAATCATTTTCTCAATCTTGGGGGGATGATCACTCTCTTGAAATCTATTTTGAGATCTCTCACCATCTTCACTATGTCTTTTTATAAAATGTCGGCTAAGGTGGCGAAAGATATCACTAGGATTCAAAGTAATTTTTTTGTGGGGAGGAGTGGAGGAAAAGAGGAAGATACATTTGGTGAGTTGGAAAAATGTTACCTTATCTTATGATAAAGGGGGTCTAGGAATTAAGAATATTTTGGAGTTTAATTGTGCTATTCTCAACAAATGGAGGTGGAGAATTCTACAAGATCATGATTCCCTTTGGTATAGTGTTTTGAAGGCCCGTTATGGTGATATTTCGACTAATGTGTTTTGTGGTGGAGTTCCTTGCAAATTTTCTTCTACTTGGTGGAGGGATATCTCAAGGTTATGCAATTCGAATTCTATTGATCCAATTGCCTTAAATTGTAAATATATTTTAGGTAAGGCTTTCACACTCCTTTTTGAGAAGCCAATTGGTTAGGAGACGTCATTTTGAAGGATATTTTCCCGAGTTTATATGAGGTTTATTGTAACGCCCTGTTTTTATTAATATTATATTATATTAATATTTTCGAATTACCGATCGATATTTATTTTGCGACGAGAATATTTGTGTTAATTAATATATTTATTAATTTATCTGGCGACGTTCGGTTCGGTTCAGTGTATAATATTCGGATCCGATGTTTAATTCCCCGACATTATTTTAATTGATTGAATTAATTATATTAATAAATTAGGAGTGTGAGGATTAATTGGGAAGAGTTGGGTTTACACCTTAGTTTACTAGTAAGGTTATCATAAAACCACTTTCCTCATTTTCTTTCCATCCAAACACTTTCCTTATTTTTCTTCCATTCAACATACCAAAGCCAAACAAGGGCAAGAGAGGAAACTAGTAGAAACATAACTTATAAAACCCTTTCCTTTGTTTTTCTTCCCATTTTTCCAACAAAACCAAAAATAGAAACTTGAGGGGAAAAAGAAGGGTTTTGTGAGGAGAAGAGCAAGAGGAGAAGGAGAGGAGGAACATGAGCAAGCTTGAGGTTGGGATTTGTAGCATTACCATGGATCATCCAAGCTTCCATAGTAAGGGGTTTGATTTCTCTATCTCATATGATTAGGTTTTGATAGTTGTATTTTGAATTTGGGGAAAAATTGATAGTTGAGTTATAGAGTTTTGTTGAGTGATTGTTGAAATGTTTTGAAGAGTTGGATTTGTTGTAAGGATTATGAGTATTGTTATTAGTGTTGTAGTGTTGGATTATAGAATGAAAATGAAATGGAAATGGTGAAGAAAAACTACCTGTAAAAACTAGAAAACAAGAAAATATAAAAAACTGTATGAAAATGGCAACGCAAGGGAAATGAAAAATAAAACAATGATGGAAGCTAGGAGGGGGGAGGCGCCCACCTCCCTAAGTAGGGGTGTGCAAAAAAACCAAAAACCAAAAACCATATTAGTATCCATATTAGTCCAAATTTTAAAACCCAGTCCAATATTATATTTTAGAACCGGTGGCCCATTAATAAAAAACCAAAAAAAACCAGTAACCACATTCTAATTTGGATCTGTTATTGGTTATTGGATTTCAAATCTCTCTCAAAGCCTCACAACACAACCCTACTCTCTCTTACAGCCACCCAACACAACCCTACTCTTTTTGGATCAGTCGAAAACTCTTTTCTTCTACCTTCTACTTTTTCACCTCCAGCAGGGTCATCTTCAATTAGCTTTGATACTTACATATTACTCTACCCCAAGCTGTGACTTTCAAGAAGAAACAACCCAAACTTTTTCATATTAGTATGCTGATGCACGATTTACCAGAAGTTTTATTGTTGTTACTAGAGTTAGAAGAATGTTTTTTTTCTTCTTATCGGAAGGAACATTATATTTGACTTGATTCAAGTCATGTTAAGATGAATGTTGCTTATAGAAGCAATGCTAATTGACCATCAACTGTATGCATTGAAGTTTAGTTTGTACTTTTGTTGGTACAATAATTCTCCTATTTTTGTGGTCTTAATCTAAATTAATGAAGGGTGATTCAGTATTCTTTAGACTATAAAATTTGTGATTCAAATCATTTGTTGTCAACGCCATCCAACAGTCTAAATCTCTATCACTTTTCCATACAAGTTATTAATATCTCTTAGTTGTGCATCATTTGTACAATAAAAAAAATATTTTTGATATAAAACTTTATTTTTAAAATTGGATTTTTTATAAAACTGGTTTTAAAATTGTTTTTTTTTTATATAAAACTGGTTTTGAATCTGGTTTTATTTATAAAACTGGTTTTGAAATTGGTTTTTTTAAAAAAAATAAAAATTGATTTTTAGAAAAACTGATTTAAAATTGGTTTTTTTTAAAAACTGGTTTTTGTGAGAAACCGGTTCAAAACCGAACCGATCCACATATAAACCGGTTTTAAAAATATAAACTGGTTTTAATGAAGTAGTTTTAAAATCCAAACCAAACCATATATATGGTTCAATTTGGTTTGGTTATTGATCCATGCACACCCTATCCTAAGTGTGACCCCCATGAGGCCCCCGCCTCCACTTTGATATGGGCAAAGGGACGTGCGTCCCTGGTATGTGGTGGGGTGGCACGAGTTTTCTGTGCATTTTGTGTTTTCTGTTTGCAGCAGTTTCTGTTTTCTGTCAAATTAATTTTCCTGCATAATTCCTTGAAAACACATTCTGTTTCATTCTAAAATCCCAATTCCACCTAGCAATATTTGGTATCCCAAAAATATAATTAGGGGATAAGATAGCCGATTAAATTTAGAACCCGATTATGTTCCGATTTTCCGATTTCGGTAAATTCGACGACGGAGCAAGTTGCTCCGAATTCAACAAAAATTGACGTGCTAGCTAAATTCGATGTGTAGAACGTAGTGGTGAGGTTAGTTTTTAGAAATTATGAGTTTTTACGAGACGACTCGAAATAGGCCAATTTACGGTAAAATTGAATCGGACTGTGTTTTAGTAGATTTAAGGCACGTATGGACAATCCGATTTCGACGTCGACGATTATGATTAATGCCGGTTATTAGGAATTACTTTCGCGACGATTATCGACGTTTTGACTATTTTTCCGTTTTCGGAATTTAGTGAATTAATTAATGATGATACGGTGTGAATAAACGTAAGATTTGTGACGGTGTATTTATTAATGAATACTTGTTGATATGCAATGTGATGATATATGTTTTGTACATGACGATGTGATGATTAAATTGATGTTGTTAATAAATGCTTCCGATTTGTGAATGCATGATTTTTGATGAATTTATTAGTGATGTTTGCATAATGCAATTATGATGCGATGATATATTTATCTTGTTTTGGATAAATTATGGCGATGTG
This sequence comes from Vicia sativa, assembly GCA_021764765.1. Classification (NCBI taxonomy): domain Eukaryota; kingdom Viridiplantae; phylum Streptophyta; class Magnoliopsida; order Fabales; family Fabaceae; genus Vicia; species Vicia sativa. The sequence continues at coordinate 282,400,222 of CM038794.1, forward strand.
GGCTTTATGCCAATTTGGATGAGCGATGATGTTGTTTTTGTGTTGTGTTGTTTTATTGTCGAGTCACATACATTTCATAAGCGAAGATGGCTTTTATGCCAAGCGATGATGGCTTTTATGTCAAGCGATGATGACTTTTATGCCGAGCAAAGATCGGCTTTATGCCAAGTGTCCCTAATTACGGACAAAGCGATGGGTACCACATGCATAACATAGTCGTGTCTCATGGAGTCGGTTAAGTCTATGTTTGAGTTGTTTGGCGTTGGGTTTTTGTTGATTGATGGATGATATTGAATTGCGATGATATATGATGTGATGATGTTTGTGATGATGTTGTGATGATGGGCTTTATGCCAAAAAGCGAAGATGGGCTTTATGCCAAAAGCGAAGATGGGCTTTATGCCAAAAGCGAAGATGGGCTTTAGCCAATTTGTGATGATTTGTTATGTTGCTTATATTACTAGCATTATTTAATGTTGTTGGTTGATGTTGTTGTTTAAGACTACCGTGTTAATTAGTGATGTATTAGCTCGTGACGATTTCGTGGTGACGGAGGGTTATGTGTTGTTGCGACGTTTTATGCCGATGAGGTTATGGTGATATAGTGTAGATTATACACATTAGGATGACGAGTAAAGTAAGTGAGTTTTGATTATGCGTTGGAATTACACTTATTAATCTATACCCTTTATAATTCCGAAACTATATATATATATATATATATATATATTATCATGCCTTTAATTATATGTTTTGGAGTATCTCACCCTTTACTTGTTTCGCCGTTACCTATATATTGATAACGTGCAGGTTATGAAGATGGAGTTTATAGCTGCTGTTAGTCGAGTCGGTGTCGCTCTGATACGTAGCACTCGGGGGAAATATTTATGTCGTCTTGTTGTTGTTCTTTTGTTGTTTTCCTTTATGTATAGGAATCATACTTTATGAAAACATGATTTATTAAGGAAGTTTAATAAAGAAGATGTTTTGATGTTTATGAATCAATTTATGTTTTCTAACAATGCTATGTATCTGAGATTTACACTTTAAAGCAAATTGTTTAAAGTGATTTGGTTTGATGATGTGACGCCTCAGTATTTAATTTATGAAAATTTTAAATTACTCTGATTTTTACATATAAAGCCTTGGGTGAATTTAGGGTGTTACATTTATCATCTCAAGAGAGTGTCGGTGGGGGGAATGAAAGGTTGGATAGATGGAAGGTGGATATGGGGGATTGTGTCATTGCCGAAGTGGATATAATTGATTTGTCCCTCGCCTCGGACTTTTTGGCTCTACGGGCCCGTTTGGATTTGTTAGGGGGAGTGAATAGCGAACGGGATTCGGTTATATGGGCTCCCGATAAGGAGCAGGGATATTGAGTGGCTTTTTGTTATGATCAATATGCCTCATTGCATATTCTTTTTGGGCCCTCCAATAGATATGATGAGGCTTTGGGTAATATTTGGAAGTTGGCAGTTCCTTTCAAGATTAAAGTTTTCGGGTGGAGAATTTTTGTGGATAGGCTTCCCACTAAGGAGCTTTTGGTGTATAGAGGCATACATTTCCCTATTGAGAATTTGGTTTGTGCTTTTTGTGGTGACCATGTGGAGAATAGAGACCATTAATTTTTTTACTTGTATTATGGTTAAGAGAGTTTGGAAGGAGATAGCTCTTTGGGTGAACAAACCGGAAATGGAGGAGGAGGAATGTCTTCCGCATTTTTCGAGTTGATATTCGTTTTGTCGTGTAAAGAAGATTAAAGAAGGTAATTTTGAGATTTTTTGGCTTGCCACAACGTGTGTGCTTTGGTTAACTAGGAATGGTATTTGCTTCTGGAAAGAGGTTTGGAATCTTAGCAACTATGGCGATCCTTCTTTGGTGAATTACATATTCCAAATGTAATCTCTATGAGTTCAGTAAAGAGCTTTTACTTTTCCTTTAGAGATTTTATTTGTTTGTAATTTTGTTTTTTGACGGTTTAATCCGGATCTTGTGTTCTCAGGTTTAGAGAATCCTTAGTTCTCTCCTTAATATATTACTTGATTACAGAAAAAAAGATGCATGTTACCAATGTGCTACATAAATCACCAAGCTATTGTATTATTCTGCCATGAAATTAGTAGAATATATAATTTCTTTTGAAAAATTTTTTTTTTTTGAAAAAAAAAATCAAAATATTTTTTTTTTGAAAAAACAAAAATTGGAAGATTTTTTTTAAAAACAAAAATAAAAAAAAGCTGATAAATACTTTTTTTCCGAAAAAAAAAGGTCAATTTTTTTTGAAAAAGAATCTGCAACATTTTTATTTTTGAAAATACTTTTTTTTTTCCGGACAAAAAACTGGGAACTTTTTCTTAAAAGAAAATGGAAGATATTTTTTTTTGGAAAAAAAAACTGAAATATTCTTTCTTCAAAAAAGATATTTCTTTTCAAAAAATTAAAACAAATTTTTTCATTAAAAAAAGTAAAAAAAATAATTTCCTAAAAATAAAACAAACTTAAAAAAACAAATATATTTTTTGGATGAATGAATATCCATCTATTAAAATGTTGTTAATGGATGAATTAGATGAATTTTATTTTTAATGGATGAATTTGATATATTTAAGGAAGTTTTATTAGATTGTAATGGATTAATGAATGTTTTTATCCATCTATTAACCATCCAATCTATATTCATCTAATCCATCCATTTTGTCACCTCTAGTTCTAAACATTTACTCGATAAGAATAGTGCAAGCCGAAAGACAAACTTTACGGAAAATAGGAAAACTAATAGGTTTTCAATTTTGAAATCTTAATATATAAAAAGTTCACAAAATATGATTATTATCACCTAAGCATAAATTATACATAAATTAGATGATAAAAAAATCCCAATTATAAAATTTTATTGTAAAAAATTTTAAATTTTTGAAATTTAAATTGAATCAGATATGAGTGGCTCTGATATCATTTGTTAGGTTTTGTTCATAAATCTTATAATTTCTATCAATATAGAAATTAATAATAAAACTCTTAAACTCATATCTTAATACAATTATAAGAATGAAAGCGGAAATATATTTGAATTTGTCATTGAGAATCACCGAAGGTTTAAGATTGTTAGGGGGTAAAATCCGAGATGGGAGCATTTATTAGGGAATCACCTTTGTGAGAGGCACACCACATCTCCACCTAAAACCTTAAGGTGATAGTTGTGTGGGTTCTCTCACTTATATATTGTTCATTCTTTCTTTTTCTAACCAATGTGAGACTTCTTCCTCACACTTGATTCTCAACACTGTCACAATGCCCCCTCATGTGAAAGCCTCTCTTTCACATGCACTTGTATCACCGTTGGCACTCGGGAAGTGTTTTGATACAAGTTAGTCGGTCCTTATCTCGAAAGCATAGGCTCATGATACCACTGTTAGGGGGTAAAATTCGAGAATGGAGCATTTATTAGGGAAGCACCTTTGTGAGAGGCACACCACATCTCCACCTAAAACCTTAAGGTGATAGGTGTGTGGGTTCTCTCACTTATATAGTGTTTATTCTTTCTTTTTCTAACCAATGTGGGACTTCTTCCTCACACTTGATTCCTCACACTTGATTCTCAACAAAGATATGTGATCTAGAATTTTTATGGCTCCTTAACTCTTCTCTAATGGGGATGAAGAGAGAAATCCTGATAAGCTGTTTTGTGTTTTCTACAAATGAGGATCATAACCCCTATAAATAACTTTAGGGTTATTTTTTAGGGTTAAATAAGTTTTTGGTCCCTCTAAAATTTTCAAATTTCGGTTTAAGTCCCTCAAATATTTTCCTTCAAGTTTTGGTCCCTACAATATTTTCCGTCTGAGGAATTGGTCCCCCACGTTTAAAACCATTAACGGCTGCTGAGCTGGCATGACAGGTGGGTAAATTTTATTGTTTAATTTTAAATGAGATGGTATTAGTTGGCATAAACCCAATTGTTTCATCGTGAACCCTAATTCCTTTCCCTTTCTCCATTCATTCTCGTGGTCCCTTGAAAAAACATTCTTCTCTGTTTCTGAAAGGCAAAAGCTACTGGTGTGGTCCCAGCATTGACGAAGGTGGAGCCTCTTGTTTCGGTCTCAAGAACGATTAGGTAAGTCCAACTATGTATAGTTTAATGTTTATGAGTTTTGGATTGTTTGTATATGGTCCCAAAATCTATGGTAATGTCTGATATACCCTTATGTTTCGTGAATTTCATAGGAAATGAGGTTATTTAAGGTTGTTTTTCATACAAAAAGGTCATTTGTAAAGGATGAAGGATTGAGATATGAAGGGGGATGTTTATGCAGTGTGTGGTCAAAACCCTGATTTCTGGTCTTACTTTGACGCATGTGACATAATTAAGAGTATGGATTCGTCTTTTAATCTTGAAAATGTGAAGATGTGGTGCAAGTCTGAACATGGGTCACTTGAAAATGATCTAACACCCCTTGTTAATGATGAGGATGTAAGTTTGTTAGCTATGTGTGCTGAGGAGACTAAGTGTGATGTTGAGATATATATAGAGGCAAATACATGTAGTGGTGGAAAGACTTACATGGAGAGGTTAAAAGAGAAAGAAAAAGGCTATGTTAATGTTGAGGAAATTGAAGAGGGTGAAGGTAGTCAATCATCAGAATACTCTTTGGATGGTATACACTTTGAAGATAGTGAAGAGGAGAGGATGCACGATTCTGATGATGCTATTAGTGATGGTCAAGTAGATGGTAATGGTTCAGTTCAAGGAGATGGTACTGGAACAGTTCAAATAGATGGTACTGGTTCAGGTCTAGTAGATGGTAATGGTTCAGTTCAAGGAGATGGTACTGGAACAGTTCAAATAGATGGTACTGGTTCAGGTCTAGTAGATGGTATTGGCACAGTTCAAGCAGATGGTACTGGCACAGGTCAAGGGATACATAAAGGGTTCACTACAGTAGAGATGGATAAGGAACATGTCATTGATGATGATTACACCACAGATGAGCTAGATAGTGGGGCAGATGATGATAATGATGATGGTAGGTCTATAGGGATAAGGTTTAATGAAGATGAAAACGTTGGAAAAGATTTTAAATTCAAGGTGAGAATGGAATTTTCTTCTCTAAAGAAATTTAAAAAGGCTGTATTGGAACACAATGTGTTGAATGATAGGGAGGTCAGGTTTGCCAAAAATGATGGTGTAAGGTGCAGGGTTGTTTGTAAGGAGAAAAAACTATGTGATTACACTGTATTGAGAGATTTGAGAACAACATCATTTAGGATTAAAACACTGTTTCAGAAGCACAAATGTGGAAGAAAGTTTTTCAACAAGAATGCAAATGCTGATTGGGTTTCTAAAGTTATTGTTGACAAGTTGAAGAACAATTCAAGTATGAAACTGAATGAAGTTGTAGCAGATGTTAGGTTAAGGTTTGCTACAGAAATGACTGGATTTAGGGCATTCAAAGCAAGACATCTAGCTAGAAGGGTTGTTGAAGGAGACTCAACCAAGCAATATAGCATGCTTTGGTCATATGGAACATAATTAAGGAGGGAAAACAATGGCAATACCTTTAAGCTGAACATTTTTGGTTTGCCACCTAGGTTTGACAAGTGCTATATGTGCTTTGATGGTACAAAGAGAGCATTTAAGGTTGAATGTAGACCATTCATAGGGTTAGATGGATGTCACCTTAAAAACAAATATGGTGGAATCTTATTGATAACTGTCAGTAGGGATGCCAATGACCAGTATCTTCCCCTGGCCTTTGGGGTTGTGGAAAATGAAAGTAAAGATACTTGGAGTCTGTTTGTTAAATTACTTTTTGAAGACATAGGTTCTGACACTAAATGGTGCTTTATTTCTCATAAGCAAAAGGTATGCTTACTTGATAATTTTGTGCTTAATGTATGTTACTTGTTGATGACAGTTTCAATTATTTGCAGGGATTGGTGAATGTATTTGAGGAAGAGTATCCTGAGTTTGAACACAGGGTTTTCCTAAGGCACCTATATGATAACTTCAAGAAGAAGTTTGGAGATGGAACACTGTATAGAGATCTTATTATGGCTGCAACAAAGGCAACATATTTTGAAGCTCTTGAGGACAAGATGAATCAGATTAAGGAGGTAAGTCCAGATGCTTTTGACTGGTTAAATTCTATTTCCAAGAAAAATTGGTGTAAACATGCCTTTCCTCTATACTCTAAGTGTGATGTTCTTATGAACAACCTAAGTGAATCTTTCAATGCTACTATTTTGATGCAAATGGATAAACCTATAATTACCATATTTGAGTGGATTAAAAACTGTCTTATGGGTATGTTTGCTTCTCTTAGGGAGAAAGTAGAGAATTACAAAGGAGAGGTCATGTCTAAACCCCTTAGAAGGCTAGATAGGGAGATAGAAAAAGTGCTAACTGGCTGCCAACATATGGAGGTAGACTTACCTTTCAAGTTACTCATGTACAATTCACATATAGTTTTGTTGTAGATTTACAAAAATATACTTGTTCTTGTGGTTTTTAGGACTTGGTTGGGATCCTATGTAGACATGCTGTTGCACCCTGTCATACCCCAAAATTTGCCCTCATACTTCTCAAGACATTTCTCATATCCATACACATGGGTTGACCAGACAAACCCTCTCCTAAGCAATCAACCCAAACTAGGGTTTGGCAATTCTCAGATCAAGGTGGTTCCTAACATCTCCAATGGTCATCATGCCTCATCATATGCTTCAAAGAATCTCCATGTCAAGTTTCAAGCCTTACAAGTCAAGTTTCCTCAGACAATTGCTCAGATGTTTGAAAATCAATTGTATTGGACAAAAACTCAACTGTGGTCAACATAGAGTCAAACTTCATGATTTTTGGTCAAAATCCATATTTTGAAGTGACATTCATCATTTTATCAAGGGTTGATCATGATTCATCAAGAAAAGTCAAGAATTGATCAAAAGTCAAAGTTTCTAAATTGGGCTTTCTCAGACAAAAGTCAACAGAACTTTGACCAAGCATAACTTTCTCATACTTTATCAGAAATTTTTCCACCACCTCTCATTTTGAAGAGAAATCAATTCTCTACAACTTCATGTCTCACAAGCTTGGTCAGAAAATGCTTCATTTGGAAGATATGGATCAAAATATTACAGGTCCTTTTCAAAGTCAACAAAAAGTCAACTTTTTGTAAAGAAGTGTTATTGAGAATGGAATCTCCAATTGAGATGAAACAAAAGAGGTTGTTTAGAGGACATCTTGAGATTTCTAAAAAGTTCAAGAACACCCAAAAATGTTAAAAATTGAGACCTTGCACAAGTTAGGCATTTTTGAGGAGGTGCACAAAGAGAAATACTTGTCAAATTCCAAAATTTTGCAAATGGGCCTAACTTTTCTTGGTTCAAACTTGTTCCTCAGCTAATTTGGAACCTCCAAGCCCAAGGCCACAAATTTTATCTTTTATTTTCTATTTATTTTGAATTTTAATCATTTAAAAGCCAATAAATTAAAATAAAAGGTAGAAAATCAAAATTAAATGCAAATTGGATTTTTCTCTCATTCTTGAGGTCCAAGCAATCCACACAAGCTGGCAAATTCGAAATTGGCAATGATTGGCAAGAGAAGTGATTGAAATTTGATCAAAAAGGCAATATTTGGTTTTATACCAAATCAAATATTTTCTTATTGATTGGTACATTATTTCTTCATGATTCTTGACCTAAATCCATCCACTATATATACATGATGTTATTACATGACACACGGACGAAAAATTCTGCCTCTAAGAACCCTTACCAACTTCAAAAAAAACTTGTATTTCAAGTAACTTGCAGCCCTAATTTTAGGTGGTTTCAATCGATTCTAAGCATTCCAATACATTCCTGGAGGTCCCCTGAATCGATCCAGATACTCACAAGCCACCCAAACATCCAGAATCACGAATTCCAGATTTTGGTTTGTATATTCTAACTCAATTTCGATTTTTGATTTCCATGCATATTTAACATGTTTTGATGTTTGGTTTGTGTTTAGAATGGAGTTTCGAAGCTATCTGCATCGTTTAATTGTGTTTTGAGTACAAGAATCACGAGATGCCATGGTTAGGGTTCGTAGCTCTGTTTTAGGGCTTTGCGTTCTAGGCAAAATTGGACAAAACTAAGACCACCATCGTGTTTAGAACGATGTTCCCAATCGAACCATGTACTCATAACGAATTTATATTGCTTGTTTGTGATTTTGGAATTTTGCAGGGGCTTTAGCGTCGAACCAGGCCGACGCTATCCGTTCAAAAATTCAAACGAAGAAGATGAAGATCTTCGCGCGTGTTTTGGGTTTCCAGAAATCAATTTCGTTTAAAACGTTTTCGTTTCATTTAACTAACACAATATGCAGGATGGCCTAGTGGTAACAGCGCGCGTGTGAAAGGAAAGTCAGGGATTTAAAAATATTTAAAAAACACCAAAAATATTTTCTTTTGCATTTTAATCAGAAAAATTCTTATTTAATTTTTGACATTAAAATTAATATTTTTGCATGCATATTTTAATTAATTGTTAATTAACCATTAAATTGACTTTTAATTGCTTTTATATTATCGAAAACGACCCAGAAAATTCCCAAAAAATTTCTATATCATCTAATCAACATTACTAACCTAAAATCTTTTTCCTCATTCAAAAATCTTATTTTTACTAACATATTTTCTTTTATGCGAACGTCTTATATTTTCCGATTATTATGTATCTGCTTACAGGTTGTAATAGTTAGGATTTATTTTCTCGCATTCTTTTCCAATATTATGTAACTGCTCATGGGATGTAATAGTTTAATTAGGACTTTATCTTTCTGCACTCCTATTATGTAACTGGCCGAAAGCCATGTAATAGCGTAGGATTTACTTTCCGCAATTTACTTTCCGCAGCATATAACCTGCTAGTAACTAGGCGTGTATGGCAAGATAAAAAACGAACATAGATCACTTCTAATTCCAAGATAATATATCTGAATTCAACACACTCTTTGCACACATGCACCCCTTAGGGTAATTCTCTCTCGTCGCCTTTCGAATAAATGGTCAAGTCTCTCGAACGTAGAGGTATCCTAGCACCGTTGCCTACAAACATATCATCATAGTCCCTTCGAATCAAAGATCATGAGTCCCTCGACATGACCTACGAAAACATGATCTTGTCCCTCGATTGTTGCCTACGAAAAGTGATGATCGTCCCTTCGAATGTGCTAGGATCCTCCTACAAGTTGCCTTCTATGACCATTCGATGTCTCTTCGAATGTCCCTTTACATCCAACGAATAGGGTTACCTACCAACTAATGGTATGGATAACACTATTCTAAAGGAACGAAAACAACACAAAAACGACCATTCGGAGTAGGTAATAAGACTTTTAGTTGCTTGCTCAAACAAAATACTTTTCACACCACACACTTTTGTCAAAGTTCAAACTCTTTTCAAAACAAAACATTTCCGAACACTTTGTATATATTCCTACATGAATCATTACAAAGTCAAAGCGAAATGCCTTTTCAAAACATTTTTGTCAAACACACAGAAAGCAATTTTAAAAAATGAGCTAGAAGCAACTAAGAGCCCGTAGATAACTACGGATGGAAAGGGGTGCTAATATCTTCCCTTTTCATAACCTTATCCCTTACTCAGAATCTAACGAAGGTCTTTTCTGTTCTTTTCACCTTCCCTTAATTGGATAAAAGAAAAGTCGGTGGCGACTCTTGCTATCCGCAACATTTGCGATAAAAAGCAAAACAAATCTCAAAGTCAGTTCTCCCACCGTATTACACACCCATACATAGGAAGCTAGATAATCCCATTAAGTATGTAGATAAGTGTTACCACAAGTCTACCTATGTATCATGTTACAATGAGGTTATCAGTCCCATTAATGGCCAAAACAAATGGCCAAGGATTACTGACCCTGAAATCTTGCCACCAAGTTACAAGAGAGGTCCTGGTAGAACAAAGAAACTCAGAAGAAGAGATCCAGATGAGGAAACTCAAACAAGGTGGCAAAGGACAAACACAAGCTACATATGCAAGAGTTGTTTGGAATATGGACACAATAAAAGGACGTGTAAGAAAAACAAACAGTTAGCAATTCCTATTGAAGGTGTTGTTGCCACTGATGTTCATACTGAAGGTGATGTAGCTACTGATGTTGCCACTAATGTTGCCACTGAAAATACAGTTGCTACTAATGTTGCCACTAAAAATACAGTTGCTACTGATGTTGCCACTGAAGATCAAGTTGCTACTGCAGTATAAAAAAGGGTTAGTATCTCAAATTGAACATAAACTTTGCTTTTATGCCATGTACAATATTTCAATGAAATGTCACATTTTTTTTTGGTTGCAGGCTAGACCAACTATTACAAAGATAGGAGGAAGCAATTATAAGAAAACAAAGCCCACTGCTACAAAGAAAACAAATCCCGTTGCTACAAAGAAAACAAAATCTACTCCGCCAAGTTAAACAAGTACTTATGCCCCTTTAGCACCAAGTCAAACAAATGAAGATGCATATACTCAAGCACTAACTAGTGCCCCTGAAGCACCAACTCAAGCTACCGAGGATGCATCTACTCAAGAAACTACTCATGCCCCTGAAGCACCAACTCAAACAAATGAAGATGCATCTACCCAATCACCAACTCAAGCTACTGAGGATGCAACTACTCAAGAAACTACTCATGCTCCTGAAGCACGAAGTCAAACAAATGAAGATGCATCTACTAAAGCACCAACTTAAGCTGGGGTAAACATGTCACAAAATTCTGTTAGCTCAGTTGAGGCAATGATGATGTATTGTGGTATAGATCCTGATGAGTTGGAAGCTTTGCTGAATGATGATGAAATACTAGATATTGTACCATTAAGCATTGACACTAGTCTTGGTCCTAGTCCTAAAAAAAATTATGTCTGGTCCCAAAACGTTTATAGGTAAATTTCCAAAGGTATCAAAGTCTCCTAAACCCACTATTAAATAAGTATCTACTCCAGCCAACAACCCAGCCATGAGCGAACCTGTAAGTTTCTCTGTTGTACTGATATATGCTTTTTTGGTATGTTGTCAAACAATTTTGTAACTCTTTATGTTCATAACAGGTGAAAATGATGATATCACCAAAGAAAAAGAAGAAGATCGTTGCATCTCCAAGTAGAAAGAGTGATAGAATTAAGACACTGAAGACAAAGGATATAAAGGGGCCTGGAAGGGATCTAGATGATCCAGTTGTAATTCCTGAAGAAGAAACAACTATTGGCAGTGCTTGTGGGAAGAACAAATGAAGTGACATCAAGAAGAGCATGACTTAATGAAGACTCATGATTACACAAAACTATTTTGGTTACACCTAGTGTCTTGTTATGTATTATGAACAAAACAAATGTTATGTACTATGACTCAAACAAATGTTATGTACTCTGTACTATGTTTTGTTATGTATGAACCAATGAATTAACGGTATGTTTTGTATGTTGAATCTAATTACAGTTATATTATGAATCTAATTCCAAGCATTATGAATTCTATTCTGTTTTGCAAAGTTTTTTATATCAAAGTTTTGCAATTTATATCAGCAACATTCATACCAGACATTTCAGCCAATTACATGACCATAACAAACTGCCTTGTACACAATTTATATCAAAGTTTTGTTATGTATTATAAAGTTTTGCAATTCATTACAATACACTTTTAAGCCAAGTACACAATCATAACAAAGTGCAAATTACTTGAAATTCATTACATAACATATTTCATCCAAATACATACCACAGCTAAATACATTAAGCCAAATACACATTTCATTTTATTACAACCATAACAAACTACAACCATAATAAACTGCCTTGTGCTCGTTAAGCCAAATACACTACTCATTACAACCATAACAAAATGGTGCTGAAATATTAAGCCAAATTAACATTTGATTACAATACAAAATGATTCATCAATTATAATTGAAAACAAAGTACACATTTATCAAAATGGACACAGCAAGAAACATCATCTTCAACTTTCCATGGAATTCCTCATTTTTCAAATTGTTCTTCAATTTCTTCTTCTTCTTCCTTTCATCTTCATACAAGGACTTCATATAACCCACAAATGCCAAGCCATGCAACTCTAAGTTTCTAATGGCACCATCTTTATTTCCAGATTTTTCACCAATATCTTTATCCCATATAAAGAGATTACAGGTTTCAGAACTACTCCAATTAGGACATCTCCAAAACAACCTACCCTTGTTTGGTCCTTTCCTACATTGATACGATACCATCCGATAATGACATCCACAAAGCCTCCCAACTCGAGATTTCACTGAAGCAGACGACATAACATTTTCTCTAAAGCAGATAAGTGTGAAAGAACAAAGTAGTAGAAAGTGAACGACCACGAAGACAAGGCAAGAAAACAGAGATTGAATGGAGAAAAGGGATGTAATTAGGGTTCACGAGAAATTGAAGCTTTAATTTAGGTTTACTTTGTTTTCATGTGGTTCACGATGAAAAAATTGGGTTTATGCCACCTAATACCATCTCATTTAAAATGAAATAATAAAATTTACCCACCTATCATGCCAGCTTAGCAGCCATTAATGGTTTTTAACGTGGGGGACTAATTCCTCAGACGAAAAATATTACAGGGACCAAAAGTTGAAGGAAAATATTTGAGGGACTAAAACCGAAATTTGAATATTTTAGAGGGACCAAAAATTTATTGAAACCTATTTTATAATATTCAATATTCTAATTTGACCCCTCATCAAATTAGATATTAACTTATGGTATTTACACAATAACCAATTTTTTTATAACATTTATACTTTTAGCCACAAACTTAATATTATATTAATTAGACCCTTTAAATTTTGACTAATTAAAATAATGGTCCTAAGATCTTAAATATTATATTTGTGATCCAAAATTCTTACATTAAAGTTATAGGTTTGACTAACTACGTAGTTGATGGTGAAAGTTTTTTGAGACAAAGGACGTGGAAACATGAATATACTTCATTGTTTGAAGATTTCATCCTTTGGTCTTGAGAGTTGTGATTTGGCACTCCATTATAATTGTAAATGAAAATTTGAGATCTCAAACCGATTTGAGAAACATATGGTATGAAAAGTTTTCAATTAGGCAAGAAAAAACCTTAACAAAAAAGAAAAGTTAAATATGTGGATGTATATTTGATGTGGATGTGAACGTAAAACGAGAACATATTTTCCCTTTGATGATGTCAATGTTATGATCAAGAATTAAATTTTACGATGGTGTCGATATGATGATGGATGATAACTCGGGTATTGTATTGATTGGAGTATTTGTCAATAGTCCAGGAGGATGACCTCTAAAGTACATGCAAACACTTTGTACCCAAATTAGTATAGGTCGTGAGGATTTTAAGGTTAGAGAGTGTATATTGAATATTGGTAAAATAAAATATTGAGTTTGGATTAGCCAAGAGCACAAGTCAAAATAGTAATTGTTGTGAATTGGATGCTTTAGAACAAAATATAAACTTGTTGCTTAATGATCAAGAAACAATTAGGGTAGGAAAAATAATGAATAATACGATGAACACAAGGATTAGTTATTAACTTCTATTATTTCCTTACTCTTGAAATAAGATTACAAGTATAAAAGAATAACAAATAACCCTCTCACCCTAAAATAGGATTTGCAGTATGCAATGATGAGAGACTAGTATGCTATTTATAATAAACCTAATATACTAAGCTAATGGGATTTTATCACAAATACCCATTACAAGCTAACTTAGGGTACAAACTAACTTAACCAATTGGACATAACAAACATGCATAATTCGATGCTAACAATCCTAGCATCCTTCGACACTACAAGCTAGAACACACTTCGACTACAGCTTGTAACACTTCGACAATAACATGTGAGCAACCTTCGACTGCATGCTAAACTCTGTCGAACCGTTAAACCAAAATACTACCTTAGACCCAATAGAGTTCGATCCAATATATCACAAATCTCCACCTTGGAACAAACTCTATTATCAACTAATGAACTAGTTTTCTTCATGCAGCTTTATCAACTGCATGCAGTGGAAAAACTTGCAACTAGGAAATTTCTTGGTGATCATATCAACAACATTATGATCTGTCGAAACCTTCAGCACTTGGACTTCTCCATGCTCAATTACCCCTCTGAAGAAATGCAACCTCACATCAATGTGCTTGGTTCGCTCATGATAGACTGAATTCTTTGACAGGTGTATTGCACTTTGACTATCACATTTAATAGTGATAGCTTCACCTTGAATTTTTAGCTCCTTAGAAAAACCTTCAAGCCATAATTCTTCTTTCACAACTTCAGTTAATGTAATATATTCCAGTTCAGTGGTTGATAATGCAACAACCTTCTGAAGTTTTGCTTTCCAACTAATTGTTGTACCAAACAAAGTGAAAACATATCCAGAAATATATTTTCTGGAATCCGTACAACCTGCATAATCAGAGTCGACATATCCTTCGATTAATGCTTTACTATCTTCACCCAAGGCTCCGCCATAAATTAAGACTCTGTTTAGAGACCCATTTATGTACCTTAGAATCCACTTCAATGCTTGCCAGTGAGCCTTTCCAGGATTTGCCATGTACCTTATTACAAGACTTATTGCATATGCTATGTCGGGTCTAATACAAACCATAACATACATCAAAGAACCTACTACATTAGCATATGAGATTCTATTCATATAAGCTCTTTCGACCTCAATACTGGGACACTGATCAATACTCAACTTGAATTGAGGATTTGTTGGAGTCATAACAGGCTTCAAATTTGACAAACCAAACTTTTCGAGAATCTTCCGTAAATATGCCTCTTGAGATAAGCATAATTTTGACTGCTTTCTATCTATTCGAATGTCAATCCCAAGAATCCTGGAAGCTTCTCCTAGATCCTTCATTTCAAACTCCTTATTGAGTTCAGACTTCACCATCATTACCTCTTCGACATTGTTACTTGCTACGAGAATATCATAAACATAAAGCAACAAAATGACAAATGAATTACCAGGACGAAATCTGAAGTAAACACAGTGGTCGAACTGACTTCTAATGAAAGTTATGCGTGTCATAAATTTGTCGAATCTCCTATTCACCTATCGAGGAGATTGTTTCAGCCCATTCAAAGATCTATTCAACTTGAACACATAATCTTACTTTCCCTTTTCGACATACCCTTCAGGTTGCCTCATCAGGATTGTTTCATCTAGATCACCATACAAGAACGCAGTCTCACATCCATCTGTTCCAATTCAAGATCGAACTGTGCCACCATGGCAAGCAACATTCAAATGGACCTATGCTTCACAACAGGAGAAAACACATAATTGAAGTCTACACCTTCTTTCCGAGTGAAACCTCTTGCAACCCACCTTGCCTTGTATCTTATCGACGCCACTCCTTCGATTCCTTCCTTAACTTTGAAAATCCATTTACAGCTGACTAACCTGGCTCCAACAGGTTTCTTGATCAATTCCCAAGTCTTGTTATCATGAAGAGACTTCATCTCATTATCCATGGCCTTCAGCCATTCAGTCTTATTTCGACTCCTCATAGTTTCCTTATGGTCTCTTGGTTCTTCGTCTAGAACCACTTGCAGAGATTAAGGCATAAGCTATAAGATCTACATACCCAAATCTTTGAGGTGGTTTGATGACTCTTCGTGTCCTATCTCTTGCCAATAGATAGTCATCGACAGTTTCCTCAACTTTATCAGCATCCTCTACTTCTTCAACTTTATCTGCGATATGCAATTCAGCATCAACATGCTCCACCTCAATAGGAATCTCTACCAGTTCCAGCTCTTCATCAGATACTTCTGCTCTTCGACCAACATCATCTGTTTTATTGAAATCCATTTCAGCTTCATTGAAAACAATATCTCGATTGGTGATAATCCTTCTATGACATGACTCTAGGCACCATAGCCTATATGCTTTGAATACTTCAGGGTATCCCATGAACATGCATTTAAGAGCTCTAGGTTTGACCTTGTCTTACCTAATGTGAGCATAGGCTACACATCCAAATACTCTTAGTCTGTTGAGATTTGGTGGATATTCCGACCAAACTTCTTCAGGTGTGTTCATATCTAACTCAGTCGAAGGACATCTATTTATCAGATATATTGCTGTCGAAACAGCCTCATTCCAAAACACCTTCTTTAACCAAACACTAGTCAACATGCATCTAAATCTCTCCAAGATGATTCGATTAAACCTTACAGCCAAAACATTTTATTATGGATTGCCTGCAGTAGTTCTGTGCCTTGCAATACCAGAGGCAGCACAAAATCTCTCGAATGCCTTATTGCAAAATTCAAGGCCATTGTCTGTTCTCAACCTCTTGACCTTTCTGCCAGTTTGATTTTTAACCAGAGTCTTCCAACCTTTGAAATTCTCAAAAGTTTCATCCTTAGTCTTCTGAATGAATACCCATAACTTTCCGGAATAGTCATCTACTATGGATATAAAATACCTTGCTCCTGAATGTGATGGACACCTTGCAGGCCCCCAAAGATCAGCATGGATGTAATCAAGGGATCCATGTGTTCTTTGTTTGCCTTTGTTGAACTTCATTCTGCAAGATTTTCCAAGTACACAGGGTTCACAAAACTTCAGCTTTTCGACTTTGTCTCCACCAAGAAAATTTTGTTTCCCCAATTCGACCAAACCCCTTTCACTGACATGGCCCAATCTCATGTGCCAAATTTTTGTCTTCGACAAAGGTTTTGTGGATGCAAAATTTGTCGAACCACTTACAACTTCAGCCTCAAGGGTGTACAAGCCTTGTTTCTTCACGCCCCTCAAGACTTCCTTCGACCCCTTCATGACTCTTAGGATACTTTTCTCTCCTTGAAAAACATATCCTTTCTTGTTGAATTCACCAAGAGAAATTAAATTTCTCTTCAAATCAGGTACATACATGACTTCAATCAATAACCTTATTGGCTCATCATGGAGTTTGAATCTCACAGATCCAACACCTGCAATCTTGCAAGCTTTGTTGTTTCCCAACTATATAGATCCACCATCTTGATTACATAATTCCTCGAACAAGTCTTTGTTTGGAGTCATGTGCCAAGTGCACCCATAATCCATAATCCACTCCTTCAACGAGTTGCTGCTTGAAACCACAAGAACATCAGATGAGTCGAAATCATCTTGAACAATAACTGCATTGCCATTATCCTTTCCTCCATGATCTTTCAGGCGTTCATGTCACACTTTTCTTGTGTGACCCTCCTTTTTACAATGATAGCATCGAATTCCAGATGCTTCACCACTGTAAAACTTCTGCTGACTTTTACCTTTCTTCTTGTCGAACTTATTATCCTTTCACAAGTATTTTTATTTAACGATGAAACCTTCACCAACTGTCGAAGGTTTATGGTCCTTTCGTTCGTTCAAGTCCTTTGAATGCAAGGCTGATTGAACTTCTTCAAAGGTCAGGGACTCCCTTCCATACAAGAGATTTTCTTTGAAGTGAGCATGTGATCTGGGCAGCGCTTGATCTTCATCATCGATCTTCACATCAATATTTTCAAGATCAAGAATCAGCTTGTTGAACATATCCAACTGCTCAACCGACACTTTGTCTTCAATCATCTTGAATGAATACAAATCTTGCTTCAGGTAGAGTCGATTCACCAATGATTTGGTCATGTACAAACTTTCAAGTTTCACCCATAACTCTGCCGTCGTCGTCTCCTTTGATACCCGTCGAAGAACCTTATCACTAAGGCTCAACAAAATTGCACTGTGGGCCTTCTCTATCATTGTTGTCTTCTCAGCTGCCGTTAGCGCTTCGTTCATGGTTGATTCTCCTTTTAACGCTTCCAAACAACCCTACTGAACTAGTAGGGCTTTCATCTTCAAGCGCCACAGACCGAAATCGTTCACTCAGGTGAACTTTTCAATCTCATACTTTGTCGAAGGAATCTTCTCCATGCTCACCGCACTAGTTTGTTGTGAATCGGATGCCTTGTAACAAAATATAAACTTGTTTCTTAATGATCAAGAAACAATTAGGGTAGGAAAAATAATGAAGAACACGATGAACACAAGGATTGGTTATTAACTGCTATTCTTTCTTTACTCTTGAAATAAAATTACAAGTATACGAGAATAACAAATAACCCTCTCACTCTAAAATAGGATTTGCAGTATGCAGTGATGCGAGACTAGTATGCTATTTATAATAAACCTAACATATTAAACTAATGGGCTTTTATCACAAATATCAATTACAAGTTAACTTAGGGTACAAGCTAACTTAACCAATTGGACATAACAAACAAGTCCAATTCGATGCTAACAATCTTAGCATCATTCGACACTACAAACTAGAACACACTTCGACTAGAACTTGTAAACACTTCGACAACAACATGTGAGCAACCTTCGACTGCATGCTAACTGTGTCGAACCGTTGAACTCAATATTACCTTTGATCCAATAGAGTTCGATCCAATATCTCACATTTATTTATTAATATGTTAAAAAATATTATTATTATATAAAAATTATATTTTTAAAATTAGAACAAAATCTTCCAAATTTTGGACCGACCCTAATGAATATAAGGCGAGAGTCTATATTTAAGATATAGAATTCAATGATTTTATAATCTAGTTGAAGTTCTTTGTTTATATTTTAGTAGATTAGAAATGAATCTCGAATAATACTTCTTTTGTTTTTTTAATTGTCTCTTTTGTATAAAGTTTTTTTAATTGTCTCTTTTGTATAAAATATTTGTTTTCTTAAGTGACATTTTTAAAGTGTTAGGTAGTATTTATTATTGTTTCGTCAAAATTATTTTAAATTATTTATTATATATAAAGAGAAAAAGTAAAATAGATTAATAAATAATTAAAGTTATTATAAGTAAAATGAAAATTATTATTTAATAATAATAATAATTAATTTTATTAATATATGTAAAAGGTTAAAAAAATGACAATTAAAATGAAATAAATAGAGTATTATGATGATACATGTGTGTATCACAAGCACATCTCAAATAACAACGAGAATTAAAAAAAAACTTTATACTTAAAGTAATAGAGTTTGTTATCATTTTACCTTATAACGAGAATTGTCCATTTCAAGAATAATGAAATTGAATTTTGAAGCCAATTTTTGTAGAGGAGATTATTTTATATTCTCTAGTCTCTCATTTGTTATTTTTTCTTTTCTTTTCACTTTCTTATTTTTATATTAGTTATTATTTTTTCTTCCAGTTTCATTTTATGACGCTCCTTCTTCTTTATTTTTTTTATCTCTTTTATTCTTTCTTTTCCGTTTTTTTTTAATCTCTGTCCTCCTTTGTTTTTTCATTTTACTATAATATTTTCGATATTATCTTGACATACTATTTTATATTTTTTATTCTATTTTTATTTAATATAATTTTATATATTAAATGAGAAATTATTGTAAAAATATGAATAATTTTATTATTATTTGATAATATATAAATAATTAAATATAAAATTATCTTGTCATCTATATGAGTATGTATGATTTGATAAATTTTTTATAAAAAATTGAACTAAATGTCCCAATGCAGACCATATTAATTTTGTTTTGTTTAATTTTATTTTTAAAAATCAACAGAATCATACTGAACTGCACATTTTTTTCTTGCAGTTCAGATGATATTTACCATTAAAACCATCTAAACTGATGTGCGAATACTCCTACCGAACATTCTATGTGGACCTATGTAGTGAAACTCATGGTTAAGACGAACTAGTGGTGGAAAAACATGTGCACGGTTGGGAAGGAACACATGCCTTCTAATCAACAGGTTTGATCAATATAGGTAAGCTCCCAACATTTTGGTTTATAACATATATATGTTCTAATGTTCACCTAACAAGTTCCAACATATATAAATGTTCTAATGTTCACCTAGCAAATTCCATGGATACCTGTTCTTGCTATAAATCTTGTATATATATAGTAGCAGCATATCAACCATGTGGCCCCTATATGTGCTTCAAAATTACTTGTCTTATTCAATGCTTGTAGAATGTCTAGGTAATTAATGGTGGATATTAGATACATATGTTAACTAGAATTAGTTCAATTGATTACTTGTTAGTTAAAATTAGAAGTTGGTTATATTAGTGAGTGTATACTAAAGGAAGTTGTGGCATATACTATGAATGTTCTACTACATCTTTTTGAAAAGATGATCTTCATTTTTATCTTTTCTTTACTTTCAAAATTGTTTTCTTGTTTTTCATAGATATTTTACTCACATGATAAAAGATCACATATATAGCTCATTTTACTGATAAAAAAACTCTATAAACATATTTTCAACAAATCATATTATAGTATTTTATATTATCTTTATATTGTAAAAATAATGAATGTTATAAATCATTGATCATTTCTTTTTTCTTTTATTAATCATATTTAGTGGATTTTTTAACCCACCCCATAACTTTCTCACGCATTACATGAATTTCTAAAAATGTTTCTGAAAATCAGAAATATATTTCTGGTTCGCATTCTATATCATGCAAATCACGTTGAAAAGAGTTGGGTGTAAACCGGAAGTATATTTCCGATTTTAAACTATATGTAATTTTTAAATAAAGTGTGTATCTGAGATCAAATTTAAAATAAATTCTTAATATTATATTATTTAGTTTGGAACTAGAAATATATTTTCAGTTTTCACCCAAATATTTTAAAATATAGTGCGTACCAGAAGTATACTTCCGATTCCACTCAAATATTTTAGAAAGTGGTGCGTATCAGAAGTATATTTTCGGTTTTCTAAGGACATTTTGAGATTTTCATGGGGTACGCCCCATCCCTATGAGGTGGGTTAAGAAATCCACTCATATTTACTTAGTTATTTATGTTGAAAGTAATTCATGTGTGTCGAAACTGTGTGAGTCGAAGGAAGCCGACCTAGTCGAATGAGCTTTTCCGTCGAAGCAAGCTGCACACAGATTAGATTTGTTTAGATTTAAATAGATTTGATTTAAGTCTAGATTTTTGTAGATTTAAATAGATTTGATTTAAGTCTAGAGTAGAATAGATTGGATTTAGTTCCACATAGATATTTTGGGCTTTTATAGTTTTGGGCCTTAGGTTAGAGAGCAAGCTAACCTAATTCTATAAATAGAGGGAGTAACCCCTAATTTTGTAATCAAGTCACATTCACAGAATTTTGCAGTTGCAAAGTGAATAGAAAATTTCCACAGTTTGTGGACAGAGAGAAACTCTGCAGAAAATATTTCCTTCTTCTTCCTTCTTTCTTTAATTGCTCATTGTCATTGTGTGTGTGGTGAAATCAATCTTGTTCATCAAGATTGGTAGAAATTCATCATAGATATTTGGTGGATTTCCAACATCTGGTATCAAAAGCTCCAGTTAATCGATTCAAGGGAAGAATAATCAAGAACAATCAAGAATGATCGTAGAAGAAGAATTCACGATGGTAGTGGACTATGGGAATGCGAATTATCCAGCAAGTCTTCAAATTCTTAAAAGTAGATAACTATGAGAATTGGTGCAAGAAGAGAAGGTTTTATTCCGTTGTCAAGGTCTGTGGGATCTTGTAAAAGATGGAGTAAAAGAGCTTGAAGAAGACACTTCAGAAGAAGAAAAGAAAGAACACATAAAATTAGAGAAGAATAGTTATAAAGCTCTCTTTATAATTCATCAATGTCTGAGCCCAGACAACTTCGAAAAGGTTAGTGATACAAAATCTGCAAAAGAAGCTTGGGATATTCTTGAGAAATCTTTTGGAGGCGTAGAAAAGGTGAAAGAGGTGAGATTACAAACTCACAAGAGAACATATGAATTGCTTCAAATGGAAGATAGTGAAAGCATATCTGATTTCTTCATTAGGGTTACAAACTAGTGAATCAAATTAAGATATATGGAGAAACATTAACAACAAGAGTTGTTGTTTGAAAGATTTTGAGATCTTTGGCTCCCAAGTTCGACCACGTGGTGGTGGCTATCGAAGAAGGGAAAGATTTGTCGAAATTGACAAAGGAAGAGCTTCAAGGGACGCTTGAATCTCGTGAGCAGAGAATGAATGAAAAAGTTGTAAGCAAGAAAAAGAGTGATATGGCTTTGCAGGAAAATTCAGCAAAAGAAACCAAAGGCAAAGGAAAGTGGTTCGACACAGGTAGAGGTGGCTACAACAATTTGACTGGTAGAGGAATCTAGAACGAAGGAAACATGTCGAATCAGAGAAGACCATAACAAGGCAACCAAAGAGGTGATGTTGTAAATAGAGGAATAAGTGGTGGTCGAAAGTCTGACAAGAGTCACATTCAATGTTATAATTGTCAAAAGTATGGGCACTATTTGAGTGATTGTCTAGAGAAGCGAAAGAATCAAGAAAGTGATGCAAAGTTTGCAAAGCATGAAGAAGAGACGTTGATGATGGTCACAACAAGAGATGAAGAGAAATTCAAGGATCAATGGTACTTGGATTCAGGATGCTCATCACATATGTCTGGAAGAAAAGATTGGTTTATCAATCTAAAGCCCTCAATAAAGAACATGGTGAAATTTGAAAATGACAATACTCTAGCAGCCGGAGGTATTGGAGATGCTATGATCATGAGAAAATATGGAAAAAGGGCAATAATTTCGAATATGTTGTACATTCCAGGCATGAAGAGAAACTTGCTTAGTATAAGGAAGTTGGTCGAAAAGAATTACAAGGTGATTATCGAAGACAAGATGATGAGAGTCGTCGACGCAAATGGAAGATTAATCTTGAAGGCCCCTATGTCCCAGAATAGAACCTTCAAGATCAAACTAAATGTGATGGAGCACAAATGCCTTTCTACTGCAGCAAGCAGGGATGAATGGATATGGCATTATCGACTAGGCCATCTCAACTTCAGAGACATCAGAGATTTAAAAAGGAAGAATATGGTTTCAGGATTGCCAGAAATCGACATTCCAAATGAAGTGTGTGAAGAATGTGTGCAAGCAAAGCAATACAAGAATAGCTTCATCAAGGATGCAGGAAGAAAGTCGAAGGTTGTTCTCGAAATCATATACTTTGATGTATGTGGGCTAATCCAGGTGGATTCACTTGGAGGTAATAAATACTTTGTCACGTTCATAAATGGTTTCAGTCTAAAATTGTGAACTTACCTGATCAAGAAGAAAAGTGAAGTGATCGAGGTATTTGCCAAGTTTAAATCTATGGTCAAAAGACAAAGTGGTCGAAAGCTCAAATTTTTTAGAACTGATGGTGGTGGAGAGTATGTGCCGAAAGACTTCGACAAGTTATGTGAAAAAGAAAGGATTATGCATGAGGTGGTGCCACCCTACACTCCACAGTAGAACGGGACTACAGAAAGGAAGAATCGAACCATCATGAATATGGTTCGAAGTATGTTGAAAGGCAAGAATTTATCTAAAGAGTTTTGGGGTGAAGCTGTGTCGACTACAACATATATTTTGAACAGATGTCCGACGAAGAAGCTAGAAGGAATTACTCCAGAAGAATGTTGGTCTGGTGTGAAGTCTAGCTTGAGTCATCTAAAGGTATTTAGGTCTTGTTGACGCTATCGATTTTTTTTACTAATTCGATTACAAATACAATGAAGTCGCCACCTAATTTTATTTGTTCTAAAAGAACGAAGAAAATATAGATAAAACCCATGAAATGAAAATGAAATGGTCTTTGAGACCAAGAGATGCGGGTTCGAGAGTCGGCTATGCAAGGGGAAGGTATTAGCACCCCTCACATCCATCGTACTCGATGGGACCCATTTAGTTCTAAGTGTGTTTGTGTGTTTAAAAAGTGAATTTGCAATCTTCTTATTATTTATGCGAAAACATGTTTTATGAAAGTGTGCTCGCCAAGATGTTAGAATCTCGTGCCTGCATATTCCCCAAGTGCGATGGGAATGTCAGAGCTTACGTAGTTCTCGATTGCGAGAACATTTGTTGGTTGGTTGATTTTATTTATGAACATAGAAGCTTAATCGTACGTGGACGATAAGACATCACTAGGGCAATTCACATGTGAGCGAAAGGAGATTGCGTGTGAGCGATAGTTTGAAAAATAGACTTGCACATGGGCAAGGTTTGATGAGTTGAATTGATTTTAAGTGGGTGAAAAGTATCGAACAATAGGACTAGCATCCTACGATTCAAATACTAGAAACCAGAGGAGCTCAATGCTCAACGAGTCGTCTATCATCCCAAAAAGTTTTCTTATGAAAAGGTGAAGTGAAACAAAGTTCACATTATTAAGAGTCTTTAAACAATTGGTCTAGCGTCCAACGATTTAAAGACTCAGAGTTTATTTGGGATGAGTTTTTAAACAATTGGTCTAGTGAACAACGATTTAAATACTTGAAGTTTATTGTGAAAAGAATTTTTGAAAAGACACTCGACGTTGAATCGAGGTTTGTAACTTTGTTTATAAAAGCGGTGAATATACAATGAGAGAATATTTGGGATATGATTAACCAAGAAAGCTTGATTAATCTTGAGAGAATAGACAAGTGTCTGCTCCCTACCATGAGGCCCTTATTGAATGAAAACTTGGTATATGGACCAAGGTGCGATAATGGAAATGAAGCGAATAGTTGCGAACATTCATGGAAGTATAGCAAATAAATTGATAAAAGCCTATACAAGGTGGCTAACGCAAATAATAAGGCAATTTACATTTTGTAGGTGCATGCGCGAAATAAATTTAATCGATTAACTAAACGAATTTTAATCAAGTAATTAGTTTAATAAAATTAATTAGACGGACTAATCAATTATAAATTACTTAATTAGATAATTAAATAATGTTTAACTAATCAATTAAGGCCTCATTGTAAGCCCAATAGCAAGCGTGGTGTGTGCACAAATGTGTGGCCTTTGTGACGCTTCAAAGCTTTGTCAACTCAAAGTTAAAAATGACTCATGATTGAGTATTAGTTTGAAAATATTTGGTTTGTGCATTGTGATGAATAATTAAATAATAAAGCAATAAAATATTTACTAAAATTATTACAACTCATGGGGAGTGGGGATACAATATTTACAAATGAGAATGAATTTACAAATCTAATATAAATGTACAAGCGAAGATAAATAACAATTCAATAATAAAATAAAAGCAAAATTTATTCTAAAAATTACTTAGCAATATAAAATTTTGGTAATTTTAAAAATATCTCTAGATACAAAAGAAAATTAAATCTAAACTATTATTATCACTATGGTATTATTCTTTAGAGAAAATATTTTACTAACATAAATATCTAAATAAACTATAAAAATATTTAAAACTAAAAATGGAAGAAAAAAATAAAAAATAAAAATGGACCATGAGGGTGCATTCATTAGAAAAGGGGTATAATAGAAGTAAATGAGCCTAATCTAAACAATATAACCAAATACAAATAAAGATAAATGTTATCTAATTAATAAAAAGATTAAAATAAAATAATAAATAAAAAAAATATTTAAAGTGGGAGGAGAAAATAGGATGGTCGGTTGTTCACGATGTACAGAGGGAGTATGTGACGAAGGGAATATTCAATTGCAGTGGTATTGAGGACTGAAGATGGATGGAATATGGTGGTGATTATCAATGGAGATGGAGAGTGGATTGATGAGAGGTTGAAGAAGAGACAAAAAGAATTTTACTTCTTTTTTTTCCGGATCTGCTCTTCTTCGTTGTGGCATCCGCCTCTCTTTCTTTTTTCCCCCGTGAACAGTGATATCTTAAATATATATATGTCGCACCCCAAAATTTACCCTCCTTCTTAGAATTCATAGTTCATGGCATTCGTCGTTTATACCATTTCAATTATCTCATTCTGGATTTCTTTCAATTCATTCAAGGTTCAAAGACCTACACCATCACCAAGTTTAGTTAACAAGAAGATTGGATTTGCCATTTGTTCAAGAATTTAAATCATTCATAAAGGGGTGGATTTGAAAATTCTAAATTAATGGTCTACGAGTTCACAAGTCATTTGAGAGGGATCTTACATACTTTTTATAAAGTATTGATAAATTTGAATCAATAATTGTGCAAGTGTCAAGTTTCATTCAAATGTAGTCCAAACTCTACAAGATTTTTAATTAGAACAATTCTTAATTTATAAATCTTAAAGAGAATTTGAATTCAATTTGATAAAGGAAGAAAACAACTTCGGAAAGACTATTACAAGATACAAAGAAATTTATAAATTCCCATGGCTTACTTTTCAAGTTAAATTATCTATGCTACAAGTGATTTACATGTTCATAATGATTACAATACCGAGTTTAAATTTACATCAAAGGATTCAAGTGACAATAATGATTCAAGGTCCTAAAGTCTAATATGTCCAAGCAATTCTTCATCCTTGTGCATCATTCTTTATGTCGAGCCAACGAAAACTTCACCTCCATGTCGTGCCATTCGACCATTGTCATCATTCATGAAAAACAAGAAAAGAAGAATTGATTAGCATCGAAACATAAAGCATGAACAAGATTTTTTAAGAAAACGTTTCTATTCAAACTCATTATTAGGGTTAAGCTTAAGGAATCAGGTTTTTAGGGGGTTTAATCGTGGTCAAAGCCAAAGCCTCATAATTAGAAGATTAATCACGGGCTGATTTTCCCAATTGCAAATCGTGAAGAAAGAAACTTCAGTTCACAAAAGGGAGGTGTAGCTCAGTAAACATCATAGCTACTAACTATCAATACAGTTCCAAAAAATTAAGTCCAAAAACGAAGCCATCAACACGGTTCAAAAATGTTCACCCAACAATTCCAATTTAGCAAACAACGAGCAAAATTTTTACCCAAAGGCACCATGGTTATCTGCAATTAGAGTGAAATTTTTTCACCCAGAAGACATTATGTTTTAGCAGCAAGCAACAAGTGGTAGCAGAACCAGCAACAGGTAAAGGAAAGCTAAAAGTATCAAGGCAATAAAGCCAATTGAGAAAAGCAAAAGCAAGTTGGCTAAAAATGGAAGAGTTATCAGCATAGCAGCAGACAAAGCATAGCAGACAGCAAAATAACAACAGGGAGTATCAGAAAAAGCAAATGTTAGTTCCAACACAAGACTGAGTTCTACCAAGGAAGCAAAGGCATAAACCATGACAAGAACCATAGAACCTAGGAGAACCATAACCACAACATAGGATATCAGAACAAAAATCCCAGAACCACAAGAAAAGAACTAAGTTCCAAAACCAATCTCATAAGCAAAAAAACAAGCATAACATCTGTTCAAACACATCAGAAGCAACCATGAACCAAACCAAAAACCAGAAATCAGAAAGCAAAAACCAAGCATAGCATATGTTCAAACACACCAGAAGCAATCACTAACCAACCAGAAACCAGAACACATAAACTATAATCATCATCTTCCCAACCCTAACCCATTAGAGTATTATTTTCAGATATCTAATTCTGAACTGAGAAGAAGAGAGGAAAAGAAAAAGCTCAGAACAATCTCACCAGAAAACACCTCAAAGGCGTCATCTTCAACACCATCAAGGGTAAGATTCGTCACTGCTACTATCGGAACTCTAGGGTTTCGAAAAACCTTTTCTGATACCATCTGCAAAACCAACACCGAATTAGCATCAAGAGTAAAGAGAATAAGAAAATGTAAGTAAAAAAGGGAACCATGGTGAATCTCCTCCGTTCACCGTTGCTCTCTGCCATCCACCGCCACCAAGGGTGATTCCCGGCAAGGGTTTCGGGCGGAGTTCCCTACGGAGAGAATCATGTGAAGTCAGAAGCATCGTGAGAGAGAGATGGGGTTCTGAGAACAAAGAACGTGAGAGAGAGATGAGAGTTTTCTGAGAAGAGAGGAATCGAGAGAACGAGAGAGATGAGGGGTTTTTTTTCTGGGTCAGAGACAACGAGAAGAGAGGAATCGCGAGAGAGACTGTTTCCTTATTCCAAATTAGTTTTTAGTTTAAATTTTAAATTTTAATTAGAGTTTTTATGTTATATTAGTGTCTTAGTTTGGTGGTGACAAGTGTCACCACCTTGGTCTTTTTATTTTCTTTTCATTTCTTTTTTTATTAGATAAATTATTTTGTTTCTTAAAAGTATTTGGTAAATACTACGCCATCTTGGCCATTGGGGTATTTTGGAAAAGAGGATCAGACGCGTCCGAAACACAACACATGGTGAACTCATGCTGACCAGTTATGCAAAATCAGATGAGCTTCTTCACGGACTTGGACTATTCTCG
The DNA here is from genome assembly GCA_021764765.1 of Vicia sativa. Classification (NCBI taxonomy): domain Eukaryota; kingdom Viridiplantae; phylum Streptophyta; class Magnoliopsida; order Fabales; family Fabaceae; genus Vicia; species Vicia sativa. The sequence goes on from CM038794.1 coordinate 282,428,508, forward strand.
CTTCCGACACCCCCCGGATTCACGGCAATATCAGGCCCATTTCTAAACTCTTATCTTTTAAATTAATTTATTTTATGTAAATGATTTAATTTTTGTGCGATGTACTAGATAATAATTAGTTCTGATAGTTTTTATTTGATGATTTATCGATTGAACTATTAGTTGATATTTCATCAAACAGAAAAAATCATTTCTAATAATTATTTAAATTTCCGATTGTATTGAGTGATAATTGTTTGTTTATTCGCTCATTCGGTATTTATTCACCATTGTACACTTCGCACACAACCAACATTACAAATTAATCCGATTTTTCTTTGATTGTCTCATAAGCCGATTTCTTAAAGGGTCTCATGGTTGGGGATGAGCATGGCCATCCTCACGAGGTTAATTAAAGCCCTTGTTGCTTTAGTTAATCATAACCCGAAAGTAACATTGGCCCATATACCAATTTTCCATGCACCAGGGTCTAATGGTTGGGGATAGGAGCACCTATTCTCACGAGGTTAATTAAGTCCATATACTTAATTAATCATAACCCGATTCCACTTTTCATCTCCGCGTGTATCTCAAAACACTTTCGTAATTAAAGTTCTAAATCTCGATCCAACGTCGAGTTTCTTTTCAAAATATTCTCATAAGTAAATATTCTACTTCTCCCTCCTCCCAAATATATGGTAGTCAGTCCTGTATCGACCCTCGACTGTATGTTTGGTCTCTTAAATGAATCTAATTAACGTGAACCTTGTTTCATCTCACCTTTTCTTAATAAACTTTTTTGGGTAGAAAAAGATGATTAGGATGTTTCTGTCCACTCATCCGAGTAATTGGGGTGTTAGCCGTTGAACGCTTATGGTCCAATACTCGTCTCCCACATAAAAATAACTCAACTCACTCAAACTCTTTTATCGCTCATATGCGATCATCAAACTCTTTTCTTACAAAGAGTGTGCAATAGTCGTTTCAAACACGAACAAGGACTTAAGCTTTTCAAACAAACTAAACAAGTCCAAGTTCAAGCATTTGAAATGTCTAAATGCACGATTTTTCTTATAAAATCAATACAACAAATTCAAACATTTTTTAGAGGAACTACGAAGTTTTGACTTTCCCATTGCACAAGGGAATACGTAGGCACACGGTTTCGAAACCGTGCCAAACTCAAAATAATAATAAACAAATTTCGTTTCTTTTTTCGATTATAACTTAAAGATTAGCGAATACACACACACACTTAGAATTAAACGGGTCCCATCGAGTACAATGGATGTAAGGGGTGCTAATACCTTCCCCTTGCATAACCGACTCCCGATTCCATATTTTTGGTCGTAGACCGCCTTATCCGCATCTGTGGGGTTTTATCTATATTTTCCCGTTTCTTTTGGAACAAATAAAATTAGGTGGCGATTTCACTTATTTTTGAAAATTAAATGATTTTTGAAAATCGAGTTGCTTCAATATACAATAAATTAGGTTTAGTTAAATGTAATAATGCTAAAACTACCCCTAATGACTAAATGGGCCACAAAAATGGAAAGGATAAAAAATGACAAACCCAAAAGTATTTTTGTTTGAATTTTTTGAAATTAATATTGGAAATCTAAAATTGTCAAAAACGATAAAAGTTTAGACAATAAATGATCTGGAAAAAAATAAATGAGCACATTAAAATAAATTACGGGTCTCAAAGATTAAAGAAAAATTATCAAAATATTTACAATCGAAATAAAATGATAACAAAGAATACCCGACTTTTAAAACACTTACGATTAAGAACGAGTCTTCAAAATGTATCGAAAAATTAGAGAGAGCGTATTTTCATGATCTACGCGACACATAGATTCATAAAGCAGTGAGTTAAAGGCAAACACTTGAAATATTTTCCCTGCTAATTTTCTGCACAGTGTCGAATCGCTTTTAACGATCTGTTTATAAAACCAAAAATTCAATATTATCAACATATGATCAACTTAACACGATGCAAGAAACAGGTAGAGAGATAAAAATGAATGAAGTAGAATATTAGGTATTTTACAACTATAAAACGATGTAAATGTCGATTTAAATTGACTTTTGGTCATCTTAAATACGACTAATGATGTAGACGCGATGAATGGATGATTGTTTAATGATGATGACCTAATGGAAGCGTATGCAAATGAATAATGATGGCTAGATGGAAAAAAATATGATGTGCTAATGCGGCTAAAAACTCCGGATGAAATTTAGGGTGTGACAATTACCCCTATTTAATTATCTTTCAGCTTGATATCGGATCAATGGCTGGAAGTAATTAAATACAAACAAAACCTGAATTTCATCCCCGATGCAATGCGATGAAATGATGTGCCATGGATTTATGGATTTTACTGGGGAATTGAAAACTGAAAATAAATTCTGGAGATATTTAAATAAGATAAATTGCGAAAGAACTATCATTAACACGTAGGTTAATGAAAAAAGACACGACATCCTCAACCAGTGGTTTGATCCCAAACAAGACACAATTATCATCAACGTGTGGGCTAATGAAAGTAATCAAGAACTAACATCAACGCGTGGGTTAATGAAAGTCGACACAACATCCTTAATCAATGGATCGAGTTCGAAAAAAAAGAAATAAAGTCAACATTAACTAATGGATTAGTGAAGGTGAATAACGAACTAACATTAATACGTTGATTAATGAAAGTAAACAATAAGAATTAACATCAACACGTGGATTAATGAAAGTCAACCAACAAGTACTAACATGAACACGTGGGTGAATGAAATTAAACAATAGGAACAAACATCAATATGTGGGTTAATGAAAGTGAACAATAAATTTGTCTTCAACCACTAGATTAACAAAAATAAAGACTGACACCAATACGTGGATTGAAGAAAGTCGAAACAAAAACTTTCAATCAGTGGATTGACAAAAATAAAGACTGACACTAATACGTGGATTGATGAAAGTCGAAACAAAAACATTCAATCAGTAGATTGACAAAAATAAATAGTATCACTAATGCGTGGATTAATGAAAGTCAACCAGTAAGAACTAACATCAACACGTGGGTTAATGAAAGTAGACAACAAGAACTTAACATCAAAACATGGGTTAATGAAAGTCGACACGACATCTCAACCAATTGGTTAAGTAAGAAAAAAGCCAACATCGACCAGTGGATTGATGAAGGTGAACTGGAAAACCATTCTCAACCAGTAGGTTGCTCTGAATTAACTGGAAAATAAATGATTAACTTCAACCAGTAGGTTGAAAACAAGTGAAAGGTTATCCTCAACCAGTGGGTTGATTCAAATTGACAAGGAAATAATGATAAAATCCAACTAGTGGGTTGACCAAGGGGTAATATGATAACAACTTTAATCAATAAATTGACGCATGTGAAATGATGCATATGACGAGTGATCAATGCATGAAATGGTTTTTTGGACGTGGCCAAAAGGAATTGGAATTTTGTATGATAGAGCTTGGTTTTCAGTGGAAAATGTCGAGCAAGGTTTTAAGCTTTTTGAATGTTTATGTAATGAGTGGATGCCTCATGAATGGTATGCGTGGTTTAATGCATAATTAATGAATGAATGCGTGTATGATTGAAAAATTTGATTTGAATGTTTGGATGCGTACCCCGATACAGAAATGCTTCTGAAGATGATCCTTTGGCAGGATATTGCAAGCATGACTTCCCAACACTTCTTGTGAGCTTAGAAGTTGCTGATGATTTGTGAACTGTTTTGGAAAATGTTTAACTTTGTAATGATTCTCGCAGGAATGTATACAAAGTGTTTGTTTGAAAAGTTTTTGAAAAGTGTGAGGTGTGAAAATGATTTAATTTATTGGAGCAAGCAATAAAGTCTTATTACCTACTCAGATTGGTCGTTTCTTGTTATTTTCCTTTTCCTTTAGAATAAGGCAATCCATACCATTCGTTGGTAGGTTACTGTATTCGTTGGATGTGTAGGGACATTCGTAGGGTCATCATATGGTCATTGAAGGAAACATGTAGGGATACCTTAGCAATTTGAAGCTAAGATTATCACTTTTCATAGGCAATAACCGAGGGACGAGATCATATATTCGTAGGCAACATCAAGGGTCATCGAGGGACTATGACCATTGTTTTTCCGAAAGGCAACAAGAGAGGATACCCTAAAGGGGGTACATGTGTGAAAGAGTGTGTTTTATTTAGATATGTTATCTTGATATTAGAAGTGATCTACGGTTGATTTTAATCTTGCCATACAAACCCTAGTTACTAGCAGTTAAATATATACAATTTATAGGGTGCAGAAAGTAAAAGTGCGGAATGTAAAAGCGGAATGTAAAGTCCTAATTAACTATTACATACCATGAGGAGTTACATAATAGTAAAAAATGTGCGAGGAATTAAAACCCTAATTAGACTTTTACAACATGTGAGCAGTTACAATAATAGGAAAAATATCGCGGAAAGGATTAAATTGAAAATAAGAGAAGATAATGTTAGTAGAAAAATAAATTTAATTTTAGAAAATTATTGTAGGGTTAGTAAACCTATTTGAAAGAAAGAATACATTTTGGAATTTTGTGGATTGATTTTAGTGTAGAAAAATAATTAAAAGTCAATTTAATGATTAATTAACAATTAATTAAAATAAAAGGAAAAAAGAAAATTTTTAATGATAAAAATTTAAATAAAGATTTTTATGACCTAAATCTGAAAAACGAAATATTTTTGTGATTTTTGTGTATTTTAAGAAAATATTTGAAAGAATTAAAATTGAAATAGAAATTGAAAAAGAAATAAGAAAAATAGAAAATAGGGTTAGTTGCAAGTGTTAAAAAATATACACAGACCTAGGGATCAAACCAAGGTCCTCCAAGCCATGCACGCTCGCCTCCTGCCAACTGAGCCAAGGTGTTTTCGTGTTAGTATAATGAAACGATAAATATATATCTGAAACATTTTTTCAGAAATTCGTTTAAATTTAAAACACGCGCGCAGGGCCTTCTTCTTCGTTTTTGAATTTCCCACGGCTATTACCCACGACTTTTCTGTGTTTATACTTGTACCAACGGATTTCGTCCGTAGTTATACCACCTGTAAATCAAACATCAAGAAATACATGATATAAATAAATTGTAAGGACGTGGATCAAATCGGTTTGATTTCGTGAGCAAGATGATGCCCCTGGTTTCCTTCAATTTGACCTAAATCAGAAAACCCTAACTCGAAGCTTGGAACCCTAACAATGGCAACTCACGATTCCTGTACTCAAACTCAGACTAAACCATATAAAAGCATCGAAATCATGTTAAGAACACAAATATATGATCAATTCATGTTGAAAATGCTTATAAATATGAAATCGATCTCAAAATTTTTAAGACAACCGTGAGTCGTGTTTTCTGGATGTATGGACGATTTGTGAGCGTCTGGGACAGATCAGTGAACACCAAGGAACGTGTTGGGATGCTTGGAATTGCTTGGATCGAGCAAAAACCTTGGCTTCAAGTTGCTTGTGTACCATGGTTTTTTCAAGATTGGCTAGGGTTCGTGTGCCTTCAAAAATTCGTCCTGTAGGGTTTAGAAACCTTGTGAACATATAGAGGATGGAATTAGGTTAAGAATTGAGAGGAAAATATGTTGCAATCAGTGTGAAAATATTTGATTCTTAAATCTTTTCAATTTGCATCAAATGTTTCCAATCTTGTACCAATCTCATGCCAATCATATATTTTCGAAATTGACAACTATTGATGAGTATCTTGGACCTCAAGAATGTCAAATATTCAGCCTTGCATCAATTGGTTTGATTTTAGTATTTTATTTTAATTAAAATTGGATTTAAATGAATACATTCCAAAATAAATTAAATAAAATAGAAGGAGGCGTGCAAATGGACTTGGAGGCTCTTGTCAAGATTAGAAACAAGTTTTGATCACAAAAACTTAGGCCCATTTGGAAGCAATTTAAATTTTCTAAGTATTTCTCTTCATGCACCTCTTCAAAAATGCCAAACTCAAAATTTTCAAAATTTTTAAGTGTTTTTGGACTTTTTAGAAATCTCAAAATGTCCTCTAAACACTAATTTTGGTTTCATATTTATTGAAGTTTCCAGGTTCATGTACACTTTTTTGTAGAAAGATGACTTTTTATTGACTTTTAGAAGGACCTATAATGTCTTGATCCATAACTCTCAAATGAAGCATTTTTGGCCAAAGCTTGTGAGACATGAAGTTGTAGAGAATTGAATTCTCTTCAAAATGAGCTTTAGTGGAAAATTTCTAATAAAGTATGTGAAAGTTATGCTTTGTCAAAGTTCTGTTGACTTTTTGTCCAAAAACCCTAATTTGGAAACTTTGACTTTTGATCAAATCTTGAGTTTTCTTGATGAATCATGATCAACCCTTAATCAAATGATGAACGTAACTTCAAAATCTTGATGTTGACCAAAAACGATGAAGTTTGACTGTATGTTGGCCACAATTGACTTTTTGTCCAATACAACTGATTTTCAACCATCTGAGCAATTGACTGAGCAAACTTGAGTTGTGAGACTTGAAACTTTACATGGTGATCCCTTGAGACATATGAGGAGGTATGATGACCACTTGAGGTATTAGAACTCATATTTGACTTGGGATAATCAAAACCCTAGTTGTGGGTTGATTGCTTAGGAGAGGGTTCATTTGGTCGACCCTTGAGAAATTCTTGAGTATGGAGATGTGGAATGTCTTGAGAAATAGGAGGAAATTTTTTGGGGTATAACAATAAGGAATTGTGATTTGAAATTATGTAATACATTGGGTTATGTTGGTTTTTATCTGGATCAATTGGGAATAACACTGCAGGAAAATCCTTAGTTGCAATTCTGAAAATATAGAACGAAGAAGATGAAGTTGAGAACTATGGCAGGGTCCACAAACCTTAAGGGGAAGACACCCCACACCCCACGGTGGGGGCCCCAGCCTTCCTCTTTGTCTCCACGGGCGTGTGTGTGTGTGTATGAAGCTTAGTGATAGGCATGTTATTAGAATTGGTCGTAACAACAGATTTGTGAAAAACTGACACTTTTACACTATACTTCTATTGGTGGAAGTATTACTTAAAAACTGCATATTTTGGAAAAACTGGCAGTTTTACACTATACTTCTATTGGTGGAAGTATTAATTAAAAACTGCAGATTTGCGAAAACAGACACTTTTACACTAAACTTCTATTGGTGGAAGTATTACTTAAAACTGCAGATTTGTGAAACCAGAGCTTAGAATTTGATGACAGTATAATTGGTAGCAGGGAAATAATTATATCAGTATAATAAAATTAGCAGAAGTTGCGTTAGTAATTAGTAGTAATAATAGTGAATGAGAATAATGCCGAATAACCGAATTAGTAGAATTAAGCGGTATAATTAGTTGTCCGGAAATTAATGAAAATTTACAGGATGACTAAGATTAATTAGTAGATAATTGTAGTCGTGTTGTTTTGTGAAAATGTGTTAGATCCGCTGATTTTCAGGTACAGCTGTGTAAGTTGATTCGTCCGATTAATGGACATTGTTAATTATAAGTCTTGTGACTAATGTTGAGTTGTTTTGTGTTGACCGTTGAATGTGTTGTTGTTGTTTTGAAAGCAAATCGTGATGTGCAATTTCATATTTTTGGATGTATGGATGACTTGTGAACGTCTGGATCAATCCAAAACCCTGGCTACTAGTTGCTTGCAAGTCACAGTTTTTTGAGCTTGGTTAGGGTTTTTGGAGGCAGGAATTCGTTTTCCTGTGATCTGAGGTTGTTGTGTATATATAGAGGCTGGAATTAGGGTAAGAAATTTGATCAAGAATCAAGCTTTGAATGCCAAAATATTTGATTGGAAATTTGCACCAAATATTGCCTTTTTTGGATTCAATCACATTTAAACTCTTTCCAATCTAATATTTTCAAATTTTACAGCTAGCTATTGGTTGCTTGGACCTCAAGAAGCTTGAATTTATGCTTTGCACTTATTGATTTGGTTTTTTGCATTTTATTTTAATTAAAATTGAATTAATCCAAAAATAAATAAAATAAAGGAAGACATGGCGTGCAAATGGGCTTTAGAAGTTCTTGACAATATTAGAAACAAGTTTGAATCATAAAAACTTAGGCCCATTTGGAAAAAAATTTAATTTGCTTAGTATTTCTCTTCATGCACTTCTTCAAATTTCCCAAACTTGCACAAGTTGTATTTTGCTCAATTTTCAACATTTTGAAGTGTTCTTGAACTTTTTAAAGAGGTCAAGATGTCCTCTAAACACTAATTTTTGTTTCATCTTCATTGAAGTTTCCATGTCCATGTACACTTTTTTTGAAAAAGATGACTTTTTGTTGACTTTTAGAAGGACCTATAATGTCTTGATGCATAACTCTCAAATGAAGCATTTTTGGCCAAAGCTTGTGAGACACAAAGTTTTAGAGAATTGAATTCTCTTCAAATGAGAATTGTTGGAAAATTTTCTGATAAAGTATGTGAAAGTTATGCCTGGTCAAAGTTCTGTTGACTTTTTATCAAGAAACCCTAATTTAGAAACTTTGACTTTTGATCAAATCTTGAATTTTCTTGATGAATCATGATAAACCATTGATCAAATGATGGATGTGACTTCAAAATCTTGACATTGACCAAAAATGATGAAGTTTGATTGTATGTTGATCATAGTTGACTTTTTGTCCAATACAACTGATTTTCAACCATCTGAGCAATTGACTAAGCAAACTTGAGCTGTGAGGCTTGAAACTTGGCAGGGTGATACCTTGAGACATATGAGGAGGTATGATGATCACTTGAGGCAATAGAAACCATCCTTGACTTAAAAGAATCAAAATCCTAGTTGTGGGTTGATTGCTTAGGAGAGGGCTCATTTGATAAACCCTTGAGGAATTCTTGAGTATGGAAATGTGGATTGACTAGAGAAATAGGAGGGAAAATTTTGTGGTATAACATCTAGGAAAACTACAAAACCAACAACGTTACTTCTTTTGTGCAAGTTGGGTATCACTCTATGACAACGAGTGTATGTGAGCTAAAATGCCTCGAAGAGTTACTTAGTATTTTAAGAGTTAATCTTCCAAAAGAGATGCATATAATTGTAATAGTCAATCAGCTATACATAAAAGAGCGAAACAACATAGGTGAGGCCTAGACTACCCCTTAATTAGGAGTAATTTACCCTTAATGACTTATATCAATGAAATTTTATCATATAAAGTTAATTTTTTATATCACATATTAATCTAAAATCTTAGGATGTTAGGTCTATGTATTTTCTCACCAAAAAAAAGTTTAATATTTTATTTTTCATCGAATGTGAAAATTATTACTCACAGTTGACATACCAACACCTTACTACTCAAAAATTAAGTTATATATATATATATATATATATATATATATATATATATATATATATATATATATATATATATATATATATATATATATATATATTATTTTCTTATATATTTAATTCATTAAAATTTTAGATTAATATGTGATTTTAACATTTTAATTTATATGACAAAATTTTATTGATTCATGTCATAACGGGTACCCCTAAATTTACAAAGCATAGCAAAGAATTTATCAACATATTACTGTAAATTGTCATTTTATTTGTGATGAACTAAAATATGTATTATCATTCTCTCATATGTTACTAGGAGGATACAATTAGCAAACATCTTTACAAAGGTCTTTGAAAAGGCACAGTATATGTTCCTTCTACGCAAGTTAGGCATTCAAGAACTTTATCACATATTAAATATGAACATATCTTTTTATCAAAATTTGAATTTGAATTTGTCTTGGGCAAGTAGTCTATTCCATTAGACAAAATCTTGTTGGTTCAGAATTCTTCATTTTTTGCAGCTATAATAATTTATGGCTGGTTGTTACATGATTGATGTTTCACATATTATCATAGATGATTAATAAACCAATCGAATACGAATTTGAATACTCCCACACGACATAATATCTCAATGAGTGTAAGTTGATACGGATCTTAATTTTATAATTTCTTACTAGTATATAACCGATCCCTAACTAAACATTAGTACAATAAAATATACATGTTGGGGAATTAAAGCTTCAAAATATATTTTCAGGTTTTCTAATTATTTTAATTCTGTCTACTCCTTCTACGACATGGTATCCCAAGTGACGTATAGTGTACTCTTTAATGGTCGGCATGAATATTACAAATTATACGAAGAAATGATTTGAAAAGTATTTGCTTGAAAACTTTATAAAGAGATTGTGATGAAGATTAAACAAACTAATAAAATAAAAAAGCACTTGATGATTGTGTAAAACTTTTATTTACAGTGTCACACATCTCCATTAAACTCTTCATTTATTATAACAATTCAATTGTTATATATAGTGTTTTAAATGTTATTGAATTTAGTCGCTAATAGTGGGGTTGGTGTATTTTTCTCCGATCTTTCATTTCTTTAAAATTGATTAATTTTTTAAAATCTCTAAAAAAACCTTTATATCACAATTCACCATTTTTTTTTTTGAAATTATATGTGGCCAACAATTTCATCTCTAAGTGTGTTGAAGTCCATGACATTGACATCTAGAGGGTGATGTTCATAAGATATGGTGTCATTTACCTTCTTCCTTGATTGGATGGAAAATCCATCCAAGTATCTCAATAGGGTTTTATGGTAGTGACATACTCATTCCAGGTATGCACAAATAGTTATTGCTTTATCATGAATGATTTGATACTTAGATAAGTGGATAATAGATGCGAAAATGTCAAAAACGGCTACAAAAGGTCTCTCTAAGATGCAATTGTAAATTCTTTTCTAAGATGATTTTGGTCTTAGGGATCAATTGATATTGTCGATTAATTGGTTAGGGTGATTGTGATGGAGAAATGTAGGGATCAATTGATATTTTTGATTAATTGGTTAGGGTGTTGCAATAGAAGCTTCGAGATATTGATGTTGTAGAGGTTCTTTGGTTGGAATGGTGAAAATTGGTGAAAGGTCGGCGACTCTGGCGATATGTGACGACGGGTGATAAAAATTGTAACACAATAGGTGCTAATGAAGAATCAAGAAGCCTATGCTGATAAATTAGAGGAATAGGATAGCAAGAACCATCAAATCGTCACTTGGTTTCGCAATACCTCAACTCCTAGCATCCATCTGCAATTCGGGAGATTTGAGAATGTCAAAGAGGTATGGGATCATTTAAAACAATCTTATACTATCTCTTATTTATCTCATCAATATCAATTGTTGAAAGATCTTAATAATTTGAAACAAAAATCTGGTCAATTTGTTTATGAGTTTTTAGCACAAATGTAATTAAACTGGAATTAGTTGGCGTCTTGGCGTCATTTTTTTCACACGGCTGACGAATCTCTTATGCCTGTAACCCATAAAGGTTATATCTCGTTGTCTAATTTAAGCCTACCTGAAACATATTTCATTCCTAAACTACACTTTAACCTTATCTCTGTTGGCCAATTATGTGACCTTGGTTATGAACTTATCTTTTCTTCCTTAGATGTCGTGTGCATGATCCACGGACGGGACAACTCACAGGGACTGGATATAAGATCAGAAGGTTATTTGAGCTCACTAAACTGCATGTTCCTCAAGGACCTATCATATGTCCCGCTTCCAAAGATTCTCCCATTACACTTTGGCATCGTCGTCTTGCTCATAGTTTTATTGGAAAAATGCATCCTCTTGTGTCTCAAGGTCATTTAGGATATGTTACAAATGAGTCTCTTGATTTTAGTGCTTGTCAAATTGCTAAACAACCAGCTTTATAATTTATTGAAAGTACCTCTATTTCAGCCTCATCATTTGATCTTGTGCATTCTGATACTTAGGGTCCTGCTCCTACCCCTACAATGGGAGGATCTCGGTATTTTGGATATTCATGATGAAAAATCATCATGAACTTGCTCAAATTTACATTAACTTTGCCAAAATGATTAAAACTCAAATTTCTAAAACAATTAAGATCTTTCGTCGAGATACTACAATGGAATATTGTGATTCTAAACTCTTATCTTTTCTTGGTGAGCAGGGTACCTTGCCTGAATTTTCTTGTCCTTATACATCACAACAAAATGGTCGCGCTGAGAGAAAGCATCGTCACATTCTTCACTCGGTCCGTGCCATGCTTATCTCATCCTTTTACCCAGAACGTTCTTGGGGTGAAGCTTGTCTAAATGTTGTCCACGTTATTAATCGTCTCCCCTCGTCTGTCCTTGGTAATGTCTCCCCTTTTGAGCGTCTTTATTAGACTACACCAAATTACCATTCACTTAAGGTGTTTGGTTGTGCATGTTTTGTTCTCCTTCATACCCATGAGTATACTAAACTTGAACCTCGTGTGCGTCTTTGTTTTTTTCATGGTTATGGAACTAAACACAAAGGCTATCGATGTTGGGACCCCATATCCCAACGCATTTGAATTTCTCGCCATGTTGTCTTTTGGAAACATATAATGTTCTCTTCCTTGTCAAAATTTACGTCAATCCCGTCTGCTACCACTCCTCTCTTTACTAACCCTAATATTGATTATTTTCCTAGTGAAACATATGCAGGTTCTGACACACATGCAAGTTCTTCTAGTGAGACTCAAACCTCTTCTGCTGTTCCATCCACTTCTGGTGATGATGTTCTGCCTGTTGGTCCAACACCTCCTACCATTGAGCTTTCTTAAAGGGTAAGAAATCCACCTCATATCTTCGTGATTACCATTGTTATTCCATTATACTTAACCATCATGAACCACAATCCTATAAAGAAGCCTCTGCAGATCCTAATTGGCAGCAAGCTATGCGGTAAGAATTACATGCATTGGAGCAAACTCACACATGGGACCTTGTTGATCCACCTTCTGATAAGACTTTTGTAGGATGTAAGTGGGTATATAAAATAAATACTCTTTCTGATGGATCTATCGAGCGTTATAAAGCTCGTCTCGTAGCAAAAGGGTTCACTCAAGAGTATGGCATTGATAATGAGGAAACATTTGCCCATGTTGCACGCATCACCTCTGTTTGAACTCTTCTTGTTATTGCTTCCACTTTACAATGGAAACTCACTCAAATGGACGTTAAAAATGTTTTCCTCAACGACGAGTTAGAAGAAAAGGTTTACTTACGTCTTCCTCCAGGATACACTTGTCAAGAAAACAAAGTATGTCGCCTTCGTAAGGCTCTCTTTGGTCTTAAACAAGCACCTAGAGCTTGGTTTTCTAAGTTTCACAAAAATATCACCCAATTTAATTTATCTTCTAGTGCTCATGACTCTACTCTTTTTACTCGGAAAACTGACTATGGCACTGTTGTATTGCTTCTTTATGTCGATGACATGATTATCATCGGCGATGACTCCATAGGAATTGAAAAACTCAAAAAGTTCTTGCGTAAACATTTCGAGATGAAGGATATTGGACCATTAAGTTACTTTCTGGGGCTTGAAGTATTATTGTTATACCCAAAAAATTTCCCTCCTATTTTCAAGTTAATACACATCTCTATACTCAAGAGTTCCTCAAGAGCAATCAACCCAACCCTAGGGTTTTGCTTCTCTCAAATCAAAATGGATTTATAATGCCTCAAGTGATCATTATGTCTCCTCATATGTCTCAAGGTGTCACCATGTCAAGTTTCAAGCCTCACATCTCAAGTTTTCTCAGTCAATTGCTCAGATGGTTGAAAATCATGATTCGTCAAGAAAGACAAAAATTTGATCAAAAGTCAAAGTTTCTAAGTTAGGGTTTCTTAAGGGGAAAGTCAACAGAACTTTGACCAAACATAACTTTCACATACTTCATCAGAAATTTTTCCACCAAATCTCATTTTGAAGGGAATTCAATTCTCTACAACTTTGTGTTCACAAGCTTTGACCAAAAATGCTTCATTTGAGAGTTATGAATCAAAAATTATAGGTCCTTCTAAAAGTCAACAAAAAGTCATATTTTTCAAAAGACGTGTACATGAAAATGGAAGCTTCAATGAAGATGAAACTAAAATTAGTGTTTATAGGGCATCTTGAGCTTTCTAAAAAGTCCAAGAACACTTCAAAATGATAAAAATTGAGCAAGATACAACTTGTGCAAGTTTGGCATTTTTGAAGAGGTGCATCAAGGGGAATACTAAGCAAACTCGAAGTTTTTCCAAATGGGCCATGGTTTTTATAGTTTGGACTTATTTTTAAAATAGTCCATGACTTCTAGGCCTATCCACACACCATGATTTAATTTATTTTATTTATTGTGGAATTTATTCATTTAAATCCAATTTTAATTAAAATAAAATACCAAAAATCAAATTGATAAATGCAAGGCTGGATATTTATCATTCTTGAGGTCCAAGTAAGTCACAGCAAGCTGGCCAAATCGTACAAGGGATGATTGCATGAGATTGATCAATTTTGGAAAATTTTCATTTGATTTCTAAATCAAATATTTTCCAATCAATGCAAGATATTTCCACACTTGTGCTTGACCTAATTCACTTTCCCTATAAATACATAACACATCCACACCATCAGAGGACGAGTTCTTGCAGCCATAAAGCTAGGGTTTTTGTCTCAAAAATATCAAGCAAACTTGCACCATCGAGTTTCAATTTCCAGCCACATCCAATCGATTCCAAGCACTAATTCGTGTTCCTGAGGTAACACAGAGTAAGTATGGATCAAAATCCATGGCCAAAACTCCCTGAATCGCACGCATCATAAACTCAGTTTGCGTCATATTTGTGATATTCATATTTTAAATTCTATCGTGTTTTAATGTGAACTAACCATGCTAATGAGTTTCTGAGATAGAATAGAACAAGCTTGATCCATCTTTTGAAAGATTTGGTGCCTAAACCATGAGAAGTCATTGTTAGGGCTTTGAAATCTTGAAGCTTCATATATAGGGTTACAGGCAGTTTCAGTATAAACTGATCCCACCATTGAACTCACAGCCCTCGATTTAGGGGGGGGGGTATGGTTCCCCTTAATCATTTAATTGCTTTATTTTTGCAGTTTCAATTTTAGGACAATCGGAGAAGACGACCGGAGTGCATCTCCGACGTATTTGACTTTCGCTGACTCTGGTGACCTAGGTGTGGCGTTGTGTGATTGGATCATTTGAATCCCTGGGGTCCACGCGGGTTTGTGTTTGAAAAATTTGATTTTTGAAACTAAAACTCACTTATATATTTATCAAGGTGTCAATAATAATGGATGTATCACCACCCTAGAGGTTAACCTTGCGCGCGCTAAGTATCTTCCTCTCTCAAGGCGTGGGTTCGACCCCTGCCTTTTGCACTTTTTTTCATAAATTCTGATTTTTGCAGGTTTCACACATATACAATTGGAAGTGTGGTTTAGACACCATAAGAAGATGGCGTGGTGGTTAGCTTTTGACTGAATAACCTTCAGGTCCTGGGTTCAAGCCTTGGCAGTACCAAATCTTATTTTTTACCACTTGTTTTCTCTAACTTTTTTCTTATTTCTCTTATTTTCTAATTCATTTTAATTTCTTTTTTTCAAATTATTTTTCACATTAAAAAAACCCTAAAAAATGTTTTGATTTTAGATTTAGGTTAAAAAAATCTTTATATAATTTTTGACACAAAAACTATTTTTTTCCTTTCATTTAAAATTATTTTCTTAATTAAATTCAAATTAACTTAGAATTAGGTTTTCTAAATTAAAATCAATTCCCAAAAAATATTTTTCTTATAGTAATTAGGTTTCTAACATTTTCCTAACACTCAGAATATTTTTTCTACTGTCTATTTACTTATTTCGCATTTTTTAATTCTAGAAATCGATGTATAGGTTGCAAGGTTATTTTTATAATAGTGTAGATTTAATTTCTCGCACTTTACTTTCCGCACCTCTAATTATTTAACTGCCCCAAAACCTGTAATAGCTTTGGATTTATCTTCCGCACTTCTACTTTCTGCACCTTTATTTTATGTACATATATTAACTACTTAGATGTATGGTTAATAGGATTGCATGCTAAGACTAAAATCAATCGTTAGATTACTTTAATAATCAAGACAAAATATCTGAATCAAACGCACTACTTTCACACTTGCACCCGCTTAGGGTATCCTCTCTCGTTGCCTTACAAATAAAATGGCCATGTCCCTCGAACGTAGGGATGTCATTAGCAAAGACGCTTACGAATAACAACATCATAGTCCCTTCGATATACAGATCATAGTCCCTCGATGACCCTCGTTGTTACCTACGAATATATGATCTCGTCCCTCGGTTGTTGCCTACGAATAACTGATGATCGTCCCTACGAATTTGCTAAGGTATCCTTACAATGTTGCCTTCAATGACCATACGACGATCCTACGATTATCCCTTCACATCCAACGGATAGAGTTACCTACAAACTAATGGTATGGATAGCACTGTCCTAAAGGAGAAGGAAAATAACAAGAAACGACCAATCAAAATGCTTTTCACACCTCACACTTATTTTCAAAACTATTTTCAAACAAGCACTTTGTATACATTCCAACGAGAATCATTACAAAGTTACTTTTTTTCCCAAACAAACATTTCCAAACACTTCGTATACATTCTTGAGGACTGATACAAGAATCATTACGAAGTCAAAGAGAAATACTTTTTCAAAATACTTTTTAAATCAAGCAAACACAGAAAGCAAATATTCAAAAGTGAGCTAAGCAATTAAGAGCCCATAGATAACTACGGATGGAAAGGGTGTTAATACCTTCTCTTTTCATAATTAACTCCCGTACTCAGAATCGATAAAAGATCTTTCCTGTTCTTTTCACATTTCCTTTATTGGATAAAAGAAAAGTCGGTGGAGACTCTTGCTATCCGCAACATTTGTGATAAAACGCAAAATAAACAAGCCAGTTCTCCCACCGTGTTACAATTATCTTCAAGTGATGGCTTGTTTTTGTCTCAGGCTAAGTATGCTTTTGATCTTGTCTCTCGAGCAGGTCCCACTGATTATAAAACTGAACACACTATACTTGAACCTAATGTTCGACTTACTCCTCAAGATGTTACTTTGCTTGACGATCCCACTCTTTATCGGTAGCTCGTAGGTAGTCTGATATACCTCACAGTTACTCGACCGGATATTTCATATGATGTTCATCTTGTTAGACAATTCATGGCTTCTCCACGTACCACACATTACGCTAATGTCCTTTGGATTATTAGGTATAACAAGGGTACCTTATTTTATGGTCTTCATTACTCAACTACATTTTCATTGATTCTTAGAGCATACTCTAATGCCGATTGGGCCGGTGATCCGAGTGATCGTTGTTCCACCACTGGTTTTTGTATTTTCTTGGAGATTCTCTTATATCTTGGCTTCTTGCAGATTTAGAGATATCACAATATTCACCAACTAATCTATATTATGACAATCACAATGCCACTCAAATTGCCCACAATGACGTTTTCCACGAGCGAACAAAACATATTGAAATTGATTATCACTTTATTCATCAACATCTTCTTCGTGGTGAACTTCATCTTATCTCCACTGGAACTCTTGACCAACCGACTGATTTATTCATAAAACCTCATTCTTCTGGTCGCTTCCGCACTTTAGTATCCAAACTCAAGTTGGTTACTGCTCCACCCACTTGAGTTTGAAGGGGGGGGGGTGTTACGATATGTTGTGATTCTCTCATCATTATAATATATATTGTAATCATATTATGACTAATTAGCCTTTATGTGTATTTATTTTCTTCCTTTATCTATCTCCAATCCTATAATATAAATAGGAGCACCCTTGCTTGTACTAAACACACACAGAATATATACAAAAGTTCTATTTATCTTTCTGAGCTTCTACAATTTAATAAATAATTATAGTGCTTAAAACATGAAATTTTGTTCTTCCACTGGAAAGATGTCTAACACAACATGCGGGACAATGTGTATGACAAGATTGATGTATTTACAAATAATGTGTGATTTAAAGTAAAAAGGACACAAGAATTGATAACCTAGTCCGATTCAAAATCACCTACATTTGGAGGATGTTAATCCAAGAAAGAAAATTTACTCTTAAATAGTAAAAGTATAATTTGGTATTAGTTAAAACCATCTAGGTCCAAGATTATTTTCTTAATACTACTAATAAATTTATATTCAAGACTCCTCGTGAATATGAGATCACTCTCACTTTGTCTCAATCACTCTCTCATGTGTTTGGACAATTACAGTATATGATAAGTGATTGAAACTGTAACACCCCAAATCTACCCGGTAATTAAAATTAAAAATCATAGTTTTCAAAATTTCCGTAACATGAGGTATTACATTATCAACTTGAAAACCAACAACATAATATCTTAACACAGCAGATACATAGCACTTAATAATTCATAGAACTTATAATAATTTATTAGTCTCCAAAAATAATTCAACTTTATTTAATAATTACGCAGCAGATTCATAAACTTTCAAACCTTCTAAAGAAATATAGCATCTTTTAAACAACTTAATTCAAAGGAAATGAATTCTCAAAGTAGCAATATTAACAGTTCAATTGCAAACAACATAAAATCAAATAAGCATTCGTTTCAACCGAGTGCTACGTATCAGAGCGACGACCCCAACACGCTACTAAGTCTTTACTCCTCGTTACCTGCATGTTACCAGTATAAGGGAAACGGCGAAAAAAATAAAAGGGTGAAATATCTACCAATATAAATAAGTGTATCATAAATAATATATTCTAATTAAATCATACAAAATTATCATCACACAATTACAACATCGTTATTCAACTCAATTCACAGTCACAACATCATTAATAAACTCAAATGAGACACAACAAAAGCATATGCATGTGGTACCAACAGGGCTTCAACCCTCTTCACTAATTGCCAATTAATAGAGGCACAAGGCATAAGCCTTCTTCACAATTCCGCACAATGCAACACTAACGACACACAACAACAACATAAGTGACAGTTAGAGCTGCTCCGATTGATCCGACTTGAATTGAAGAGTATTGGATGTCTAACATGGTGGGAGAACTGACTTGTTTATTTTGCGTTTTATCGCAAATATTGCGGATAGCAAGAGTCGCCACCAACATTTCTTTTATCCAATAAAAGAAAGGTGAAAAGAACAGGAAATACCTTTGTTAGATTCTGAGTACGGGAGGTAATTATGAAAAGGGAAGGTGTTAGCACCCTTTCCATCCTTAGTTATCTACGGGTTCTTAATTGCTTAGCTCACTTTTTTGAAAACTTGCTTTCTGTGTGTGTGTGATTTGAAAAGTATTTTTGAAAAGTATTTTGCTTTGACTTTGTAATGATTATTGTATCAGTCCTCAAGAATGTATACGAAGTGTTTGAAAATATTTTGTTTGAAAAATGTAACTTTGTAATGATTCTAGTATGAATGTATACAAAACCTTTGTTTGAAAGTACTTTTGAAAAAAGTGTGAGGTGTAAAAAGTATTTGTTTTGATTGGAGCAAACAATTAAAAGTCTTATTACGTACTCGGAAAGGTCGTTCTTGTTATTTTCCTTCTCCTTTAGGACAACTCTATCCATACCATTTGTTGGTAGGTAACTCTATTCGTTGGATGTGAAGGGACAGACGTAGAGTCATCGTATGGTCATTGAAGGCAACATGTAAGGATACCTTAGCAATTCGAAGGGACGATCATCACCTATTCGTAGGCAACAATCGAGGGACGAGATCATATATTCGTAGGAAACATCGAGGGTCATTGAGGGATTATGATCTTTATATCTAAGGGACTATGATGATGTTATTCTTAAGCGTCTTTGCTAATGGTACCCCTATGTTCGAGGGACATAACCATTGTATTCGTAAGGCAACAAGAGAGGTTACCCTAAGGGTGCAAGTGTGATAAGTGTGTTCAATTTAGATATATTATCTTGATTAGAGTTTTCTAAATTATTTTTAGATCTTGCCATACAATCCTATTAGCATACATCTAAACAGTTAATATATGTACAGAAAGTAGAGGTGCGGAAAGTAAAAGCGGAAAAGTAAAGCCCTAGTTAACTATTACATCCTATGAGCAGATACATAATAGTAAAAGAAACGCGTGCGAGAAATTATACATCTAGGAAGCAGTTACAATAATAGGTGCGAAACAAATTAATCAGGATAATAATAAAGTCGGGAGAAGTTGGAAAAACTCAGTGAAAATGTGAGTTTGAGGTTAATTAAATCCTAATTAAGTTAACGTAATTACTATGTGAAAATCGGGTGAATTGTAAACCCTAATTTTATTTGTTTTTAATTAACAAAAGAAATTTAATTTAAATTAAATTAAATTAACCTAATTAAACTAATTAAAATAAAAAAGAGAAATTTAATTCATTGTTAATCCTAATTAAGTTAATTATTTAACCTAATTAACTAAATAATTAATTAATTAAATATTAATTAGAAAATAAATGGAAAATGGTTAGAAAAATATGAAAAGAAAAGATGAAAAAGGGTTGGAAAAAGGCTGGGGGACGCCATGGATCGAACTCAGTCCCCCAAAGTTACCAAGCAAACGCCTTGCCATCTGAGCTGTCTGATCAAGTTGTCATTGAATCACAATCGTTGGATTATAAGTGTATCAAACGTTTTCATTTGATTTTCAACGTAAATCAGCCGAGGGCCCCAGTTACATTATGCAAGCCAATCAGATCGCAGCATGAGGCCACGCGTGTAGGGAAAACTCTTGACCTGGGTCAACACCACCACAGACGGTGGTCTGGTTGTCTTCTCCGATTAACCTAAAATCAAAAACCGCAAAATAGATCAAAAAACAAAACCAAAAGCCCAGGTCGCATTTTTGGAACCTTGCGAACTCAATGGTGTGGTTATCTTGGTCTGAAACAGCCTGTATACATGGATTCGAAGCTTCATGAGCTCGATGCCCTAACAATGGCATCTCATGATTTAAGTGTTATAAATCCCATGCGATTGTTCAATCCTATTCTATGACATCTAATGAACACATTAACATGGTTAGTTCAAATTAAAACTCAACAGAAATTAAAATATGGAGTTCATAAATATGATGCAAACAGAGTTCATGGTATGCATGTTTCAGGCATGATTGGACTTGGCTCTTGGCCTGGACATACTCTTTGATACCTCAGGAACAAGAATTGATGCTTAAAAATGCTTGAAACTGGCTGCAAATAAGATTTCGATGGTGCGAGTTTGCTTGGATTTTTTGAAGCTCAAACCCTAGTTCTTTGACTGCAAATTTGTGTCTTTGCAAGGTCTGAATTCATTGTATATTTATATAGCAATGAAATCAGGTCAACAAAAGTGTAGAAATATCTTGCATTGATGTGGATATATTTGATTGAAAATTAACACCAAATATTATCATTTTTGACCTTCAATCATGCCAATCTCTTGCCAATCAAGTATATTTGGAAATTGCTAGCTTTCTATGAGTTGCTTGGACCTCAAGAAGCTTAGATTTACAACCTTGCACCTATCAATTTAACTTTTATATTTTATTTTAATTAAAATTGAATTAAAATGAATTAATCCAAAAATAAATAAAGTAAATGGGAGCATGACGTGTAAATGGGCTTTTGAAACTCTTGGAAAGATTAGAAACAAGTTTGAATCAAAGAAAACAGACCCATTTGGAAAATTTTCAAGTTTGATCAATATTTTCTTCATTCATTTCTTCAAATTTCCCAAACTTGCTCAAGTTATAACTTGCTCAATTTTTATCATTTGAGAGTGTTCTTGGATTTTTTAGAAATCTCAAGATGTCCTCTAAGAGCTCCTTTTGGTTTCATCTTCATTGAAGCTCCCATGTTCATATACACCTCTTTTGAAAAAGATGACTTTTTGTTGACTTTTAGAATGACCTATAATGTCTTGACCCATAACTCTCAAATGAAGCATTTTTAGGCAAAGCTTGTGAGACACAAAGTTGTAGAGAATTCAACTTCCCTTAAAATGAGCTTTGGTGGAAAAATTTCTGATGAAGTATGTGAACGTTATGTCTGGTCAAAGTTCTGTTGACTTTCCCTTAAGAAACCCTAATTTAGAAACTTTTGACTTTTGATCATTCCTTGAATTTTCTTGATGAATCATGATCAAGCCTTGATCAAATGATGAATGTGACTTCAAAATCTTGATGTTGACTAAAATTGATGAAGTTTGACTGTATGTTGACCACAATTGACTTGTGTCCAATACAACTGATTTTCAACCATCTGAGCAATTGACTGAGCAAACTTAAGTTATGAGGTTGAAACTTGATATGGTAACACTTTGAGACATATGAGGAGGCATGATGCTCACTTGAGACAATAGAAGTCAATTTTGACTTGAGAGAAACAAAATCCTAGTTATGGGTTGATTGCTTAGGAGAGGGTTTGTTTGATCAACCCATGAGGAGTTCTTGAGTATGGAGATGTGTATTGACTTAAAAATAGGATGGCAAATTTTGTGGTATAATAGAATGCATATCAATAAATGTGGTGTGAACATAAGTTGTGCTCCATTGCAATGCTCTAGAATTGAGATCTATATCTACCTCAATTCAGTTATATTATTTGGTTAAGATTAAACCGGTGATTTGGATCAATCTCGTTAAGTCTATGGCCACCCCTCGAACAACATCCTTAAGGGAAAAAAAGGGAAGCAAGAGAAATCCTAATTTAACACTCAATTATTTGATTATGATCTCATTAACAATTCTATTTTCTCAAATATATAAAACTTTAGTTGCTGTTAGTATAGAGAAAATCAAGATCAAGAATTGGCTTGAATCTTTAGTAGGTGTAAGAATCATTTTGATTTACTAACATGGTATGTCAACCCTCTAGATTGCTTCCATAAGGGTAACCCTCCACTTTATATCTTTGTTATACACTTAGACAAATTCTCCTTTACTAATTATATTATTATAATCTTTCTTAATTTATTTATTCAAGTGAACAAGATTCTATTGCCGGATCTTATATGGTCTTGCTAGCACTAAGTGGTAGTTGTGTGATTTATGACTTAGGAGAGGATACGCGTTTGATAAGTCTCAATGTGTTTCCTGGTCCTAAGGATTGTCTAGTTTGACTGAATTGGTTTGATGTGATCATTCACAGCTCACACAAGGAATTTCTTTTAGGTCCTACATACTTAATTGTTCATTTCATTTCAGTTCCTTGCAGCAGCATCAACATCATATGCATGCCCGATATCTATGATATATTCATATGTCACATCACATCCTTTGTGGCATGGCATAATGTAATGTCATTAATGTATCATAATCATGTAATTAATATATTAATCCTATTAAGTCAATTAGTTGGTATCTCGGCATGGAAATTCAATTACAATAACGAGAATTAAAACATAATTTACAATATTCTACCTATTTATTTTTAAAATGAAATGTTATCATGTTTGAATCTTATTAAATACTAATGATTTTTATGTTACATCAACTCATATTTTGGTCTGATTTTAAACAAAATTCTCACTAGTAATCCTCTTAAATATAGGGAGGGGATCATTTGACATTAAATATCAAATATTAATTTGACATAAAATTCTACTTCTTTTATAGTAAAAAAATGATGTTATGTGTTAAAGATATAAAAAATGATGTTATTAGTAGAAATGTTCATTTGGAATTGCACAAAATCAGTCCAAATACTAATAATAGATGGTACTAAACATAATATTTGTTAATCTTTTTCTGGCCTTGAAGTAGACTTTGTAAAGACGGTGTTTGATATTAATGAATTCTTAATTTATCAACCAAAAAAAAAAGATTTAATTCAAAAAACAATAACAGGACGATCAACTAAGATCCAACCCACTTAAAAATCATATTCTTTTATTATTATAATAATCTTAATGGTAATATTAATAATTACTAAATAATTATATCTTAAACTTTAAACTATTAATAATAAATTGATAGGACTTAATGGTAATATTTGGACTTTAACGCGGGTTGAAGGAGAAATAGAGTATCGCAAGACACTTCGATATCAAAGTAAGTTTCAGAGCAAAAGTGTAATAAATAGCTAATAATAATGAAAAGAATAATGTACCTGATCTTCCTCCAGAAATGGACCAAGGTCCCCATTTTGGGTGGGATGTCCAGGCCCGTGATAGCGACTGTTAGAATCTTATGTGGATATGTGAGACCAGTTCGTGGTCTTTATCCTGGTTCAACTGCTCCATAATTCTCGACGGATGAAAAATCTAGTCTTTTCGGTGGCATGATGATTTCGTGGTATTCTGATGAACGTTGGCTATATGTCATTGTCGGCGACGCGAAAGAGACGTGGTTGTGGAGGAGACGTCTTCAACGAACACGTAGAGGAGACGTCCTCATGCAGAAGACGCTCTCGGATAGCACGTGTTAGAGACGTTCTCCGACGATCACAACAATTTGAGTCACTGTATTGGACCCTCATCGCCGCAGTTGGACTGCATCCCGCCTGACAATAGACTAAGTGGAGGCTCATATATATATATATATATATATATATATATATATATATATATATATATATATATATATATATATATATATATATATGATGATGTCGGTTAAATAATATTTTTTTTAATAAATTTTGATAAAATATTAAATTTATCATCCAATTATTTTAAACATTTATTAAAAATGATAAATGTCCACTTTTAGAATTCTTTTATACATCTATATTAGAGAGACACATTCTAAATTATATATTTATCTACATCAAGTACTTTCTTCATCTAACCCTCTATATATATTAGTATATAATTTATTGCAAAGAGACCCTTCAATGAAGCAAATCACATGGCATGTTTCCAAGTCATATAATCAAACGGCCATAATAAAATCTAAAATATTCACAAGGAAGCATAAATTGTTCGATATGTCCCATATCCAACTTATTAAGTTGCTGGCTTCTGTGGGAGGATTTTGAAAGGAGACAACTTTTGTCCCCACAATTGTTTCTCATGTGACCGACCATTTCCTCTTACTTGACCTGTCTTTGCTCCCACTAAGTCCTTTTCCATTCACTCATAATCTTTATATATATATACCCTTATTTTCTTACATGATCAAAAAATACTCATCAAATATTCCAACCCTAAAGAGAGTTAAACATGGCAAGAGAAGGTTTAGGACTTGAGATAACTGAGCTAAGGTTAGGTTTATCATGTGGTGAGCCAAAAATGAATGAGAAGAAGAGGAAGTTCTCGGAGATCGACGGTGGTGGGGAAGAAAATGGAGGCTCCGGTGATCGGAAAAGTGTTGACAAGAAGAATCAAGTTGTCGGGTGGCCTCCGGTGTGTTCGTACCGGAAGAAGAACATGAATGAAGGTTCCAAAATGTACATGAAGGTTAGCATGGATGGAGCTCCGTACTTGCGTAAGATTGATCTTGGTTTGCATAAGGGATACTTGGAGTTAGCTTTGGCTTTGGAGAAGCTCTTTGATTGTTGTGGAATTGGTGAGTTATATACTTTCATTTTTTATTTTTATTTTTGTGTTTCATCTTTAAGTCTTTCTTATAATTTGTGAGACATGCATGCAAAATATACAGGGCATAATTCATTTTTAAAAGTTCTTAACATGTATAATTTTTTGTCTATATAGAAGTTTATTTGGTGATCTTGTTAATGATCATCACTAGCTATAGCTAGTTTACTTTATATACCATATTAAGGAGTCTTTTAAAATAATGCATAATTTTGATTTTTTTTTCATTGAGTTTACTTACTAATTTTTATGATAAAAATATATATAATTTATTGACTAGAACATCTATATTTATAAACTAGTTGGTAAGATAGTTAGGTAGGTTGAAATACACCAATAAAGCATTATGAGTTAAATATGATCTCTATTAAATAAAGAATCTTGCTATTTTTAGTAAATTAATGATAAAATATCATCTTTATTCTCCTTTTATATTACTATAAAAATTACTAAAAATGGTAAGAATTTTCATCATTATATTATTTTTTTAAAGTTCAATATAAAATTGATCCAATAAAGTATATTATTGAGAAATATATTAACTTATATGTAGTTCATTGATATTCCAAACTAACAAATTTAATAAATATTTTTAATATGATATATTTCATATGAAACAAACTTAGTAGTTTCTTATGAGTAATTTTTTCACTGCCAATATAAATTTTTATTGTAAGTATTTTATCTGTTATTTATTATAAGTTATTTTAGAAAAAAATTGTATCAAAATAAAGGACGATTTGTAATTCTTAAGGATCCTTAATTATGATTTTTTTTATACCCTTAACTATTTATAACTTTCTCTTCTTTTATTTATTTAAATTTAAATTTTCAAGACTATTATTAAAGGATAATTTTTTAAAATATTAGTAATTTTTTTTTCATCAAAATTAATTAATCTTTTTATAGTATGTGTAAAAACTTTAAAACGAGTAATATTAAAAAAAATGGAGAAAGTATATCACACAACTATAAGTGAGTGTGTGAGTTAGTTATTATTTATTAATTGACATTATAAAACTTATTATGTGAACTAAATTATATCTTATATAAACTCAACACTCAACAAACCTGGATATGATGCTTTATGTTTTTAAAAGAATAAATATATGATGCTTTTATGTAAGTTAGGGTATTGATCCCAGGTAGATATTATTGTACAACATATAGGATCATGAAGAATCTTTAATTTTTATAAAGTTAATAGAAAAAAGTGTAAAGTGGGAGACAAAGTTGGATGTATAATGATCATAATTAGACATTCTCCTTCTAATCTGATGGTGGCGTGCTGCTAGTGTACGTATAAAGTTCATCACTACCTCCTAATGACAAATAATTAAGCACAATATTTTTGCTACATAAACATTAATTAATCATAACACTTGAATGGAAAGAAGCAACAAAAATTCCTACAAAAAAAATAAATATCTCATTTATTTATTTTCAATAGATGAAAATATTAGTATTATGTTACTAGATAAAAAAAGGAAAATAATAATAATAAAAGTATTGAAAATTAATTAAAATTTTATTTGTTGGCAGAAGAGGCATTAAAAGATGCAGAGAGTTGTGAACACGTTCCAATTTATGAAGACAAAGATGGTGATTGGATGCTGGTTGGAGATGTCCCTTGGGAGTAAGTACTTTTATTATTTCCTATAGTATTACTATTTAATTTGATATAATGCTTTCTATTATACTATGCAAAACAAATCAAATAAAATATTAGAAATAATAGTATATATATCTTGGACCCCATATAGCAGACATTGCGTGAACTCTCATTATAATATGTTGAGAACATTAATTTAGAAGGAGAAACAATCAAAATCATGGCCTACATAGAAAAAAGGAAAAGCCATTATTGTGTTATGGAAACATCAAATAAAGAGAGAGGCGAAAAAGCTTGCTATTCCTATAATGATCAAACATGAATATTTTCTATATGTATAATAAATATTCAAAACTATATAGTATAGTAATTAATATTAATTCACTTTTATAATGTGGAAAAAAAACAGGATGTTTATTGAGTCATGCAAGAGGCTGAGGATTATGAAGAGGTCAGATGCAAAGGGTTTTGGTTTGCAACCAAAAGGATCTTTGAAGAGATTCATATAGAAAGTGGAAAATATGTTAGGCTTCTAAACAATGAAAAAGATTGTTACTTTGGATTTATGTTGTTCTTTTATTATATTTGAGAAGCATTCCTTTATACTATAGTTTGATATGAATGAACTAGGGTTTTATCATCATGTTTATTTTAATTTTTATATATCAAAGATATATAGGATGAATTTTATTAAGGATTTAAAGGATATGTATTGTATGTGTTATTGAGTGAATTTCTTCGATTGAAGGGAAGAAATACCTTTTTGTTAGATACTATTTCTATAAAAAATTTAGACAGTTTCTTATTTCATCCTAAAACCTTCTTACGCACCACGCGGATTTTCTAAAATGTTCCTTAAAATTGAAAATATACTTTTGATTCACACATTATATCATGTAAATCACGTTAAAAGAATTGGGTGTAAATTTGAAGTATATTTTCGATTCTAAACCGTATGTATAATTTCGATTCCTGGACGCACTTAATGGCGTCAAAAACTCTTCCCCTTCCATAACAACAACTTATTTAAAAAACAAACATAAACTCTCTCAAACTCTCATTTCAACCCTTCTCTCAAAATCAATTTTTTTCTCAAACAATCAACACAAATCATCAAGCATTGGATAAATATAACATCTAACAGAATCAATCAAGCAACAACCACTACCAATCAATCAAGTAAGTGATTTAAGATATTTTTAGAGTTTATGTGATTTCTACTCAAATTAGTGAAATAGTATTTTAAATGTGTTGTTTTGTCTTGTTTATATCATTAGGAGTCATTATAAAACACTTTGTAAAGTTTATTTGACGATCAATGCATTTTTTTTACACATTTGGGGTTTTGGGACACCCACCTGCGTTGTTCAATTTCGTAGAGGAAACCAGAAGTATACTTTCGGTTTTGGGTAGGGGTGGAAATATGCTAGGCTAGACTAGGCTTATATGGCCTGAGTCTGGCCTACGATAAACTTACAAGGCCTGGGCCTGGCCTATGGCCTACTGTAGGCTCATTTTTTTTTGTCTGGCCTAAAAGTCTATTTAAAACTTTTTTTCTCATTAATTTTTTCAATAAATTCATATTACTTAAGAAGCCTTATAGGTCGACCTATATATGCATATATAGGCCGACCTATTTATAATTTTCTAATATATATGCATATATATATGTCAACCTATTTACCCTTTTTTCCAATATATGCATATATAGGCCGACCTATTTAACAATTTTCTAATATATATGTATATATAGATCAAACTATTTAGATTATTTTTAATATATATAAAAATATAGGCCGGCCTATAAGGCTTCATAGGCTTTTTTTAATAGCCTAAGCCTGACCTATTTAATTAAATAGGCTTTTAAAAAAGCCCAAGTCTGATCTTTTTAGCAAATAAGTTTGGCCTGATCTGGCCTCAGATAGGCTAAGTCGTAGGCCCCTGTAGGTTGGCCTGGTCTGTTCTCATCCCTAGTTTTGGGGAAGAACAAAATCGGAAGTATAGTTCAGGTTTCTGTTTGCACATGTTTTTTGTCTTTTTTTTCTCCACTTTAGGCCATATGTTAACATTTCTTTCTTACTTCTATGGGAGATATGGATGAGATACCATTGTGATTGAGGCACGGGAGGGTTGCACAACATGCTTCTGTGCGGAGAGAGAGGAGTCCGGCAACATATCCTCCTTCGACATCTGAACCGGCCATGCCTGATGCACATTCTTCTGCTTCTAATTCTACTCCTTCTACATCTTCCTCTCGTAGAAGATGAGATTCTCTAGTTCATCCTTCGTCGCCCTTGTCCTCTCGCAGATGCACATCCTCACCACCTAGGGTTTTTGAGGCGGGATCCTCATCTGCCACACAGGCGCAGTCATCTAAGGTAAGACTTGATGCTACACCCGCAACACCCGAGGTACCGGTGCCACCCGAGGCACAATTGGCACCCGAAGCACCGGTGCCACCCGAGGCATCAGAGATCCCAGAGGCAACGGCGGCACCCTAGGCCACTCAGGTCTTTGGAGGGGGGCCTTTTGACTTATCTATGCTCCCTTTTTATCCCACCCATGTGACTAGATATATATGGGATGGAGAGGTATGAAATTTACATTTATATTACAGTTATGAATTTTCGTATGAATATTATTATGAATTCTAACGATGAATCTTTTTTGCAAGATCGTGATACACTAAAGGTCATAAATCATGGAAGGAAGATCAACAGACTTATTACCCTACCCGATCCATGATTTGATGATCTTATACGCCTTACGGGGTTGAGAGATTTGACCTTTTGTAGATATAGCATGGTCAACTGGGGGATTACCAACACTTTTATAGAGAGGTGACACCATGAGACGCCGTCGTTTCATCTACCACATAGTGAGATGACGATCACACTCGATGACGTCGCGTGTATGCTTCACCTTGTGATATATGGGCCTATCTGGATCACCCGAAGTTGGACAAAGACGAGGCCATTATTTTGTTGGTTGAGAGGATGGGAGTTACTGTAGATAGCTCCCTGAAGGAGGTTGATAAGACACGTGGTTGTCATGTGAGATATATCTACTTGAAGGAGGTTTTTATAGATGAGTTTGCGCTTACTACAGATGTTGATGGTGATGTCGAGCATGTTACCCTTCACAAGGGATATGTCATGAGAGCATACCTCTTGTATTTTGTTGGCACACAGATGTTTTTGGACACCAGTGCCACTTACACTAATATCATGTACCTAAGGTACTATGGTGATTTTGAGTCGATCAATGGGTGGAACTGGGGGGACTTTCTGCTTGGTTTATTTGTATAGCAAGTTGGATGAGGGGATTAAGTGAAATACGAAGTAGATGACCGGTAACATATCACTCATGACGGTATAAATGTTTTCTCTTAGTGGTCTTTGTTAATTATTTTGATTGTAATTTTAACTATTTAATTTAGTTATTTCAAGGATGGATCCTACAACACTTCCCCCGCATTTTAGGATGGTCACTTGCTGAGGGTTATACAGAGGATATGTTGCGTGTGTGTGCATACAAGCCGCTCAGAGGGAACCAGGAAATAATTCCGTTTTGGGTTTACCTGGACCGGATAGTGCACGAGGACATTCACTTTAGTGCCTATGTCAACCATTGTGCTCCGTATATGCCTGAGCAGGTGATGCACCAGTTCGGGTTTACCCAGGCCATTTCTCAGGATCCTACAGTATGTGCTCCTCTGACAGTGAAGAGGAGGGACATGGATGCTCAGTTTGATGATTTCAATAATCATCTTGTACTGGATGAGGCCAAGAGTATCGTGGCTCTAGACGACTGGAGTTATGAGTACAGTTACATGATATAGTTCTTCACAATGCCCTATCCATACATGGTAGAGGATGCTCCAGGGAACCCACTTAGGCCAGTTCATCAGGAGATCCTAGAGGAGGAGCAGACGAGGAGGGATCATGCTCATGACGTACTACCTAGGTTCCGCCGTATCATGGAGCTTGTGAGAGATGGCATTGACAAAGGGATGTTTCCTAATGGATCCGATGTTAGAGAAGTTTTGGAGGACATCATGGAGGAGGCTCAGGGTGCCTTGTCATACAGTAGTTTAGGTTGGTCATCCACTTCTATTTTGATTTTAGAATTTTTATTTTGTATTCTATCAAATTTGTACTTTGGATAACATTATATTGAAATTCATTTTGGATAATATTTTTGGTCTTTTGTTCGATTTATAATTTGTATAATTATTCCAATTATTGCTTTTGTTCAATTTTCTGCTAATTGTCATGCCCAGAACCGGAAATATACATCTGGTCTAGAACCGGAACTATACTTCCGGTTTTAACACAAATATTTCAGAAAATGGTGCGCATCAGAAGTATACTTCTGATTTTAGAGGAGCACTTTGAGAAATGCATAAGATTTAATTTCACCCCATGGGGTGGATAAAGAAATTCCCATTTTTTATGGTGAGTGTGCATATGGAATAGCTTATTAATATTAGGATCTACACCCTCTCTAAGTTTTGGGCTTGCATAATGATCAGGAGAGGGCGTTGCTAAAAACATATGTAAGCATACACAGTTTATTAAGTGTTAGTGTGTGAGACATTTTTGTGTGAGAGAATAAATAATAAGGATTGTTGTATTATTATTATTATTATTATATCAAACTGAATATATATATATATATATATATATATATATATATATATATATACACACACACACACTAAATATTAACTAGCTAACCAAGTTATGAATTAATTTGGACTTGGGTTTTGGTTACACAACTTGAGTTATACTCTTAACATATTCCCTTATAATACAAGTTTCGAGCACTTGAGCAATGTCTCACTTCAAGTTCACCTTCATTTACCTTCTTCCTTAGAAAGTGAAATCTAGTTTCGATGTGCTTACTTCTTCCATGCATAATTGAATTTTTTGCAAGATTTATGACTAACTTGTTATCGATCCGCAACATCAGAGGTTTCTTTAGTTTGACCTTCATCTCTTCCAACACATATCTTGTCCAAATTGTTTGACGCACAACATAGGATCCTGATATATATTCAGCCTCACATGACGATAATGCCACAATGGGTTGCTTTTTCGAGCAACATGAGATTGGGACACCAAATACTTGAAAGAAATAACTAGTTGTGATTTTTCGGTCTTCCTTATCTCCACACCAATCATCGTCTGGATAACAAGTAATTGTAGCTTTTTTGCTTTCAGAATCTCGTGGAAATAGAATTCCACAATTTATTGATCTTTTAAAGTATCTCAGGATTCTTCTTGCAGCCTTCATGTGTGACACCATTAATTCACTCATGTGTATATACTCATCAATCTAACTAAGAAACCTATATCAAGTATATTGTTACACACATATCTCAAATATCCAACAATTTGTTTGAACAAAGTTACATCGACTTTTTTCTACTCTTCATACTTCTCTAGTTGGAACACTTCTTTTGATGCAACACCATACCTTTCTTAGAAATTTGAAATTCCATGCCTAGAAAATACAAAAAGTTTTCCATATCTGGCATTTCAAATACCCTCTTTATTAGCTCTTTGAATTTTGAATTTTAAGCATATAATAGTTATATCTTGTGATACATTTTGAACATAGAAACCATATTCAGATTTGCATTTGATGAATCCCAAATCGACTAAGTATGAGTTGACCTTCTCCATTCCTCCATGGTTATGAAATTCATGACTACTTTCATCGCCTTGTCTCGCCTCCAACACTGCCAATTTGTCTGGGCATCCTTCATAATAGTGTCTAAACTTGCCACAACTAGTACAAAGCAAGAGTAATCCTTTATATTCCACATTGTACTTCTTGTCCTCTATCATGAACATCGACATAAGAGCTTTCGTGAGATCCACTTCAACACATATTATGGCATACTTCCATCTCTCTCATTTTAATGTGTTTTTGTCCACTTTCATTGTTTTGCCAATCTTGTTTCTAATATGTTCCACCACCCTCACATTGTAATACTCTATTGGAAACCATGATATCCTCACCCACATAACAACATTCTGGATGATATCACTCTATCGATGTTGAGTTCTCCTTCTTCACTTTTTGGTGGTTAGCCGTCGTCGCCGAGGGTTTCTGTTTGAGAATTCGAAGAACGAAATTTAGCAGCGCGAGGGTTTTCTGATTAATTTAGGAATTTTAGAAAAAAATTAATCACCTAAGGCAACGCTTTCTAAAAGCGTTGGCATAGGTATTACCTTTAGCAGCGCTTTTAGAATAATTCCTTTAGCAGCGTTTTTGGAAAGTGTTGTCTAACGTATACCCTTTAGCAACGCTTTGGTCTTTAGCCGCGCTTTCTAGAATAATAGCAACGCTTTTAGAAAGCGTTGTCTAAAGTAAGCCTTTAGCAGCGCTTATTCTAAATTTTTTATTTTTATTTTTAAACTAATAGCAGCGCTTAGGGAAAAAAGTGCTGCCTATGAATAAGGCCTATAGCAGCGCTTATATGAAGCACTGTCTAAAGTATACCTTTAGCAGCGCTTATGTTTAAATTTTTAATTTTTTTTCTCTGAGAACATATAGCAGCTCTTTTGGCATAAGCGTTGTCTATGTAGCGATGTCTAAAGTCAAATTTGGCATAGTGAGAGTTGTTCTACGGTTTGATATATGAATTTGTTTTAGGAATCAATATAGGGAATGAATTGTTTCTTTTAACCACATATATATATATATATATATATATATATATTATTACTCCCTTTGTCTCAAAATAAGTGTCTTTCTAGTCATACAAATTTATCTCAAAATAATAATCTCTTTACTTTCCTAATGCAACTTTTACCAACTTTACCCCTTATCTACACTTTTTCAAGATATGACAATATATAACAACCAATAGTAGTTAAGGGTAATTTTGTAAATATATTCCCTTTATTGACTCAATCATTATTTTTCTTAATATGTGTGTAACAACCTTAATCGACTTTATTTTGAGACGGAGGAAGTATATGCTATGAAACTTGTCAGAATTTGAATCCAAACAATGACACTGTTGCTTATTTCATTGCTCAGATTTCTCAGATTCTGGCTGACCAAGCCCGGATGTTGGCTCAGCATGTCCTGTTTCTGAATCAGATTTATCCCAAATTTTGAGCCACATTTATTCTCCTTGAATTTTAATTAATATAAATTTATAGATATTGAAACAATTTTATGTTGATTAATGGCACCATAAGCCATCCTTCTCACAATGTCACACAACATTTTATCATTCAATTTCAGTTTATAAAAACTATCACTTAAAATTCATGATTGGTGCCACTTTTCCAATCAACATAAGTAAATTATTATTCTCTTTTAATGATATTAAGAGATATGAAAATGAAGGAAATTAGGGAAAATTACTTAAGAATAGAAATGTAGAAAAGCTAACTCACAGTTAAATCCAATATTAAATACTCAAACTTGTGAATTAATTTTTCTTTATTAAATTTGAGAAAATAGAAGAGTATTGTTCATTACACCCCATACCTTATATATTTTAGCGAAATTTCAAATACACAGTAAATTCTCTATGAAACAAGCCAACTTAAAGGCTAAAATCATTAGATTTTAATTTTAGACGAACACTTTACGAAATTTGAAATTCATATGCACCCCAATATACCACACTAAACTCAATCTTAGAAGAAACGAGCAATAATGTTCAAGGATTTCTGAATTTTGAAATCTAGATTCTACCTTGTTATCACATGCCCGATGAGACAAACAATAATATTCATCGGTTTGTTTGGGATTTTGAAATTCAAATTCTACCATGTTATCATAAAAATATAAGCAATTTTAGATAGGGGATCAAGAATAACATAACTTAACATAAATATTTGTTATCACATACACAATATAGATCTTTGTTAACCTAAATCGAATATGACATTTCATGATCAATAGATGGTTGATGATGTTTCAATATATTTAGAATATCATTGATCAATCTCGAAAGCATTACATTCACCTCAGTTGGATATTTTGTTGCATAATGGTGAAATGCACTTCACATAACTCTAACATATTCATCTGTCTTCAACTCAAACTTGTTAATATTTATCTTCCTTTTGTTATTAATTGAGTGTGAACAATGCTCAATCTTAACCAATATTCGATTGTCTCCAAAATATATCAGTAATGATGTGTTAGTGTGCCCTCCTGGTGTACACGGGCCTAGGATGACGACCCATGCAATAATTGACTCCTAGAAGTCGACGCTTCCCCGTTGTGAGGGCTAGGGACAACTCCTCGCATACCTCTGGCCTGCTCCTGCAAAAGAGCCCTCTTGCGACTTGCAGAAGCGATTAGGATTTCACGACCGACTTTCATTTTGTTGTTGTTTGCAGTAATTCTCCTTGAACAAAACATTAGTACAT
Organism: Vicia sativa; assembly: GCA_021764765.1. Taxonomy (NCBI): domain Eukaryota; kingdom Viridiplantae; phylum Streptophyta; class Magnoliopsida; order Fabales; family Fabaceae; genus Vicia; species Vicia sativa. Next base: position 282,464,069 of record CM038794.1, read on the forward strand.
CAGGAAGAAAAAATTCGGAGATACATCTCTAAACACCAGAAAAAGCCCATTTCGGAGATACATCTCTAAAAAAACTTATTTTTTATTTCAATGACATAAACATCTACTACACTTGTCCTAATCACCCAAAAATCATCCAAAGCATATAAACATCTCCTACACCTTACCTATTTCGAATGCTAACACTACCTAATACATTAAAAGTAATCAATTTTACTTAATACATTAATCAAAACTCAAAATAAAATAAATGACAAACTTACTCAAAAAAATGTTAATGAGGATGCAAAATGTTGAATGTAGTAGGTAGAGTGAGTGAAAATTTATAGGATATAAGTAAAGGTTTTTATGTTGCTTGAAAAATTGGCCGGAAGAATATTGTTAAAGAACTCCAATACAAAAGAAAAACTTTCTAAAAATAATAAAGTAGAAGAGAGAACGTGCCGCTAGATTTAAATACAATTATCTCTCAAAGACCATACTCCAAAAAAATTCTGAATTAAAAAAAAAACTAATTCAAAGATATATCTAGGAATAGATCCCTAAAACTCACAAATATATTTCTAATTTTAATTTAGATAAAATAAAAAATAATACGTTTAAAAATATATATCCAAAAATATGAAATATTTTTTAATATATCCAAAAATATGAAATATTTTTTACAATTCACATAAAAAGGAGAAAATAGGTGATAGTGTAAACAAATTTTACCCTTTCATTCCAAATACCTTAAACCCCTCGTGCTGTCACTATACTCTCTCAAACCCCTACTTCTCGACGGTTTTCATCGTCTTTCTTTCTAAAAGGTGCCATTTTCATTATTTTTTTGTGTTGATTCATTGTTTTATTTTCATCATGCTTTGATTTTCCGACAGTTTCGTCACTAGTGCTTATGCTGTTTTTTGTTGAGTGATTTAACCATAATGGTTTTTAAGATTTGGGTCGGTACCGGTGTTGCGACACTGATCGCAGTAGTTGCGGAGTGAATTAACCATAATTTATTTTTTAATATAAAATAGTGATAGCGGTATTTACATCTGCGGATATGTTTTGTCGCAGCCGTTCACGGTCGCGGCTTATTTTTAAACCCTGCGAGAGACTATTATTAACTTATAGACAAACTCAAAGAGTTTTTCATAAACCAATAGATGAATCAAATTTCATGTGATCTATCCATCTACCTTTAACTTTAGCCCTCTTAGAAATTACCATGCGTTGCTTGCTTTTGACAAATGCTCTGACGAATCTGAAGAATTTGTTTTGGTATTTTTATTCAAAGACTCTAACAGTTTGCATGCCTATCAATCTTGAAATAATGGTTGGGTTACTTATTCCACCACTGACAAATATGTGGCTGAGTTTGTCGCTTTGAACAATGTAATATATGTTGTTAGTTGTTACTAAGGAGACCGAGATAGGGGTGCTCAGTTTGATTTCTGCAAATATTGAATTTCTAAAACTGAAGGATACTCCCGAATTAGAAACCTCCTCATCATACCTTAACTTGGTTTAACTCACTGTTGGTGTAAAACAAGTTGTTGAAAAGAATTGGTGCAAATTTTATTTGCTTCAAGTGTTGATAGCCTAATCCTTACCTTTACAATTATTGAATCTTTGATTGCTCCACTATGAGCTTTTTCACCTAAATGGCAATTGTCAAAAACACCTAATGTTATGACAGTGCAAGGATCACAAATCTCCACTATGAGCTTTGATTGCCCCACTATGAGCTTTTTTTCTTGTAATGAGAATTACATCACACAATACTGCTTGAATTATTACATTCAGGAAATATGGCAGCAGAAAAAGTTGACAAATGGAATGAAGATGAGAACAGAGCTTTGAATGATGGAATGGAAATGGAAAAGCACAAAGTTTCCCAAACAGTGGAAGAGACTCAGAATTTGCAAAAATCAAAGTCGACCCTCAATTCTCAGAGAGGCTGAAGAACAGATCACCGGCAGCTATAAGACAGAAAGCCAAAACCGAATACAACAAGAAACGCTTTGGAGTTATTGAGACAGGAAGTTCTCGCTAGAGGCACGCCAGAAATTAGCTAAAGCTCAGATGCCATCAGAGGAATAAGCCATTATTGTTTCACTGTCACGGCTAAGTTTCCTCCTCTCTTCCCTGTCTTAAATTTTCCTAAAAATTGTGTATGCTTTAACTCTCACCAGATAGAGTGTCGACTTCTGTGTTGCCGTGGTTTGCTTCTGTTTACTTTGTTTTGTCTTGTCTTGATACAATAATGTTTGCTTCTGTTTACTTTGTTTAGACTTGTCTTGATACAATAATGTTACTTTGTTTAGACTTTGTTTTTCCCCACAGCCGCACCCGACCCCGATTAAATCAGATTTTTACCACTATTATTGAGGCGGATGGATTTATTAGCCATACCTAATATTTAATCAATTATTAAATAAAAAATTAATCACTTATAATTAGTCAGAGTCAAACAATTGTTAATTTGGATTAAGCATTTTTAAAATGTATTGTTAGATTTATTTTCACAAACAAATGAAGAGCGAATGCTTAATCCATATTTAACATATACATGTGATTAAGATGAGAAATTGTAATATATATATATATATATATATATATATATATATATATATATATATATATATATATATATATATATAAAATTAAATTTGATCCCTTAGTTTTAAAATTCTGAAGTTTAAGACTCCTAGTTTAAAAGTCGGGTTTTTGATCCCTCAAGTTTACCAGAATTGAGATTTTTGCAGTCCCCTTCCATGTGACTGTGAGTTTGATGATTTGGTAAGGAGATTTTTAACCATGTCATACATTCTAAAATTAAATAATTTGATATTATTCTAAAAACATTAAAAATTATTTTTTATATTAAAAATATATGTTAAATTAGGGCACGTTTTCATCCCTAATTCTATTTAACATATTTTTTTAATATAAAAAATAATAATTTTTAATGTTTTTAGAATAATATCAAATTATTGAATTTTAGAATGTATGACATGGCTAAAAATCCACTTGCCAAGTCATCAAACTCATAAATTTGATAAACTTGAAGGACCAAAAATCTAGCTTTTAAATTAGGAGGATCAAAAACCTGATTTTTAAATTAGGAGGCCTTAAACTTCAGAATTTTAAAACTAGGGGATAAAAAATGCATTTAAGCCTATATATAAATATAAAAAAAAGTTACATTTTATGCCGTGTCATTCTAACAAGGTTCATTCTAAAGTAATAGTTTGGAGTATCATTTTGAGTTTTACATGTCTAAATTATATTTCCTTTGACTTGATTTTCACGATTTGGTAAGAAATGTTAATTTTTAAAATAAAAACTTTCACTTTCATATCAGAAAAATACTACTCGTTTTTTTAGTAAAAAGGAGGTCTAAGCCCAAAAAGAAAAATTAAAGTGCAATGACTCTAAAGGAACACACTCCTATAAAATCATCCTCAAAACAACTGAGCAAAAAGGATGGAATACTATCAAAAATCGTAATACTACCCTGAAGATCTTTCCTAAACCTTGCTAATAAATTAGCACAAACATTAGCTTCCCGATAACTTTGATTAAGCTCAAAATTTGTATTCTTAACAATCAACTCATGAATTTGAATAACCAGTCTGGAGCTCCCTTGTCTCTTCCCACCACCTTCTGAAAACCCTTCTGAATTGTCAGCTTAATACCTTCATAAATTCTCCATAATTCCGCATTCAAAGTTATAATTGATATGTTTACTAGAATAGTAATTTTTTAAGAGTTTAATAATAATGCACCGTCAATAAATAATTATTACAATACAATCAAAAATGTTTTAAAATGCTAAATCATATCAATTATTTAAAATTTACGGTCTAATTTAAGGGGATGTAAAATTAATCATTTAGAGTCTAATTTGAGGGGATGTAAAATTAATCATTTAAAATTTACCGCCTAATTTGATGGGATACAAAATTATCATTGACTAAAAATAATTTACACTTTCATTACATCCTTTTCTCTTTTCTTTTTATTTAACTTCTATGTTTAAATATAACATAACAGTTGTTTACTATCTACTATAAAACAATTACTAAGAAATTGACCAAAGTGTCAATTATGTCCTTTTCACTTAAAAATTTTACACTACACATTAGATACTTTGTTTGTTAAATAACAAATTTAACTTTCACTTTTCAACATTTTGTACATAGTGCATCAAATGTCGACTTCTTATTAGTTCAATTTAAAAAAAAATCTTTTCTCTTTCTCTCTTCTTCATCCTACTTTTGTTCTCTGTCACATCTTCTCTTCTTTCTCTTTTCCCTTTTGTCTTAAAATAATATCAATATTAATTTGGCTAAAATACAGATTTGGTCCCCTATTTTATCTGATTCACAAAATTAGTCTCTCTATTTTAAATTCAAACAGTTTTAGTCCCCTTATTTTATAATTAAACCTATTAATTTTAATTTTAGATTTTACATTACATTTTAGTTAATCTCTCTTAAATTCATATAAAATTATGAACTATTTATAATTGGTCTGCACGGGTAACTAATAATTTTCTTAAAATATTATGTATCACAATTATTTATTATTTCCTATTTTTATTCACTATTATTTCTATAATTATATATCCCCTTTCTATTAATCATGAATAAAAAGAATTATTTTGTCCTTCAGTCCTCTTTCTATTTTGCTACTTTGTAATATAAATGATGTAAATAATGAAAACAATGTAATCGTTTTATTAATAAAAATGATTCAATTTTATTTAATCTTTCTTTAATTATTTTTATTTTTATTACTCAAATAACTATTTTACGATAGATAAAATGGACAAAGAATTAACACATAAATATGATAATAACATAACTATTTTACGAGTCACTATCAGTATAATACTTATTTTATTTTAAAGATAAAATATTTATTTTTTAAAATGTCAACTTTTTCTTATCAATATAATACTTATTTTATTTTAAAGATAAAATATTTATTTTTTTAAATGTCAACTTTTTCTACATCTTACGGATTCATATTTTTTCCTTTTGTAAGGTCATTTAATACACTTTAATTTATATGACCATGGTTCATTTTATAATTAAATAATTTATTTTAAATTAACATATACATTTAAATATATTTTATACTATATCAAATTATGCATGTTTTCTTTTCAAATAAAACCCTATAATTATCATTTGACTAATATTTATTTAAGACTATGTATATTAGATGATGCACTATTGTTCATCTTATGACCAATATATTGAATTTTTTTGTATTTAGAACATATTTAATCTATCCTATTTGTTTATTATCATTAAAAATATTAATTAATTATATTTTAACTTCAGTAAAATTAAAAATATATTTTATCAAATTGAATAATACAACTGAGTCATTCAGACACCTAACTTTTTAACTAACGGGTCACTATCAAATTATTACATTTATTTGAAGACAAAATACTTATTTTCAAATGCCATAATTTTTTCCATTTCTATTTCACAAGTTTTGTTTTAATTATTTAATACAATTGAGTTATATAATAATTATTTATTTTACAATTATGTAATTCAACTTATATTCACATTCACATGTGTGTAATTCAACAAATAATGACCAGCACAAAGCATGGTATGTTTAATTTTTTTATGTGAATTAATTTTTATGTAACTTGAGATTGTCTAGATGACATGAATCAAGTTTTTTTCAGTTAATCAACTTGTTTTTAATTAAAATTATATCTGATGTAGTTGGTTTAATCTTTGTCATTGAGTGAGAAGGATATTCAATTTATTAAAAAATTTACATGAAGAAAAAAGTTAATATATTGATTTTTTAAAATATATTTTCAATTTTTATGTAACCCAAGATCATGTAAATGAGAAGAATCAAATCTCTTGTTAGTGAAGTTTTTCTGCTCGTTAAAATTCTATTTGATTTGATTGAATTAATATGTGTTGTTGCGTTTGATAACAGAGAAGTACTGGTTGAATTTCGTGGTTAAAAGAACAACGGGTTGATCTGCCGGTTCTGATATTCAGTAGTTTGGACTGACTAACACGAAAGTTTTCTATATGTATAGTACACACCTAGCTATGCATTTGCAATACATGTTTTATGTATTTTTGTATAAATGTTTTAACATTGACCTCTTTCATGTTTTTTCTAAGGAAAAGGGCAAGTTGATTTAGTCTTAGGGTTGTTACAACCATTACCCATTCCTACTCAAGAATGGAGTGACATCTACCGGAACATTCCAGGGCTACACCTACTAGAAGGGGAATGTTTGTCTAGGGTTGTTCCTACTGTGACATCTACTAGAACATTTAAGGGCTACACCTAGTAGAATGGGATGTTTGTCTAGGGCTATACTAAGTCTGTCTAACACATCTTCCATGTGGCTATTATCCCATTATTCTTCATTTACACTATTTGATAAATGAACTCAACAGTTGGTCTTAACGATCAGAGTGTCAATTGATGCAAGATTACTACAGTTTTGTCCTTTATGCATGTTGTTGTGTTGCTATTCTTATAATCATGTTGATCTATAGTATAATATGCAATTTAATCAGATTTGGCTTGCAGCTTCATATCAAACTCTTATTATTCAAGGCTACTGAGTTGGATTGGTGCGCAAGATGAAAGTTTTCTATATATGTAGATAGTGAGTTGGTTTTCCTCTCTAGGTTGTATTCTCTTATACATGGTGCATATGTATAATACACACCTAGGTATGTATTTGCATATTTATATTATTTGCCAGAGGAATAAGCCATTATTGTTTCACTGCCACGGCTAAGTTTCCTCCTCTCTTCCCTGTCTTAAATTTTCCTAAAAATTGTGTATGCTTTAACTCTCACCAGATAGAGTGTCGACTTCTGTGTTGCCGTGGTTTGCTTCTGTTTACTTTGTTCTGTCTTGTCTTGATACAATACTGTTTGCTTCTGCTTAGACTTGTCTTGATACAATAATGTTGCTTTATTTTTTTGCTTAAGACACATTGCTGCTTTAGATATTGGTCTGCTTTAGCTATTTGATGTGCTATGCTTTAGACTCATTGAACCCCTTCCTTAAAGTAGTAGTGATAAAATTTGCTATGAAGATGCATAATCTGATTAACATGAGCACAAAACTTTCTCGTGCAAAGTCTAAAAACAATATATAAAGTTGACTGTGATGATGTTCAAGAAATGCGCTTTAGTTTGACACTCTTCTGATAATTTTCTGCCTACCAAAAACATTAATGAAGACCCGCTGTTGAGGTCATTTATTCATCCAATAGTGTAAATCAAATGTAAAGTATGATAGCAAATTTACTGTCAACTTGTAGCTTTTGAGAGCCACTATACCATGAAAAAACATGAATGAGGTCAATGTTAAATTTATACGAATATAAATATGCAAATACATACCTAGGTGTGTAATATACATATGCACCATGTATAAGAGAATACAACCTAGAGAGGAAAACCAACTCACTATCTACATATATAGAAAACTTTCATCTTGCGCACCAATCCAACTCGATAGCCTTGAATGATAAGAGTTTGATATGAAGCTGCAAGCCAAATCTGATTAAATTGCATATTATACTATAGATCAACATGATTATAAGAATAGCAACACAACAACATGCATAAAGGACAAAACTGTAGTAATCTTGCATCAATTGACACTTTGATCGTTAAGACCAACTGTTGAGTTCATTTATCAAATAGTGTAAATGAAGAATAAGGGGATAATAGCCACATGGAAGATGTGTTAGACAGACTTAGTATAGCCCTAGACAAACATTCCATTCTACTAGGTGTAGCCCTTAATGTTCTAGTAGATGTCACAGTAGGAACAGCCCTAGACAAACATTCCCCTTCTAGTAGGTGTAGCCCTGGAATGTTCCGGTAGATGTCACTCCATTCTTGAGTAGGAATGGGTAATGGTTGTAACAACCCTAGGACTAAATCAACTTGCCCTTTTCCTTAGAAAAAACATGAAAGAGGTCAATGTTAAAACATTTATACAAAAATACATAAAACATGTATTGCAAATGCATAGCTAGGTGTGTACTATACATATAGAAAACTTTCGTGTCAGTCAGTCCAAACTACTGAATATCAGAACCGGCAGATCAACCTGTTGTTCTTTTAACCACGAAATTCAACCAGTACTTCTCTGTTATCATCCCTAAATATGAAAGTGGTCTCAGGTGTGTTGTGCTGCTGTGTTGTGTTGCTGCTCGTTATGGCTTCCTCAGGTGAACCCATTTAAAATCTCTTCTTTAACCCCAAATATGAAAGTGGTCTCAGGTGTGTTGTGCTGCTGCTCGTTATGGCTTCCTCAGGTGAGCCCATTTAAAATCTCTTCTTTAACCCCAAATATGAAAGTGGTCTCAGGCTTGTTGTGCTGTTGTGTTGTGCTGCTGCTCGTTATGGCTTCCTCAGGTGAGCCCATTTAAAATCTCTTCTTTAACCCCAAATATGAAAGTGGTCTCAGGTGTGTTGTGCTGTTGTGTTGTGCTGCTGCTTGTTATGGCTTCCTCAGGTGAGCCCATTTAAAATCTCTTCTTTAACCCCAAATATGAAAGTGGTCTGTGTGTCTTTGATGTGTTGTCTTCTCGTTATGGCTTCCTCAGGTGAGCCCATTTAAAATCTCTTCTTTAACCCCAAATTTGAAAGTGGTCTCAGGTGTGTTGTGCTGCTGCTCGTTATGGCTTCCTCAAGTGAGCCCATTTAAAATCTCTTCTTTAACCCCAAATATGAAAGTGGTTTCAGGTGTATTGTGCTGCTGCTCGTTATGGCTTCCTCAGGTGACTCCTAGGGTTTAGATTTTCATTCAGAATATTAGAGTTTTGATGTTCCTTTTTAGTCTTGATTTCAAATATTTGGGTTATGATGTTCCTTTTTAGTTAGCTTAAGTTTTTGATTTCAAATATTAGGGTTATGATCCATTTTAATTTTTTTTCTTGTAATGAGAATTACATCACACAATACTGCATGAATTATTACATTTTGGGTTATAATGTTCCTTTTTAGTTAGCTTAAGTTTTTGATTTCAAATATTAGGGTTATGATCCATTTTGATTTCTTTTTCTTGTAATGAGAATTACATCACACAATACTGCTTGAATTATTACATTCAGGAAATATGGCAGCTGAAAAAGTTGACAAAGTTGACAAATGGAATGAAGATGAGAAGAGAGCTTTGAATGATGGAATGGAAAAGCACAAAGTTTCCCCAAACAGTGGGAGAAGCTCAGAATTTGAAAAAATCAAAGTCGACCCTCAATTCTCAAAGAGGCTAAAGAACACATCAACGGCAACTATAAGACAGAAAGCCAACGTCGACTACAACAAGAAATGCTTAGTAGTTATTGAGACAGGAAGTTCTGGCAACACTGAAAGTCCAACTCAGAAAAGTAGTAGCATTGCGGATGATGATCGTCCTAGCAGTTCAGCTCGGAAACGCATTAGATTTGCTGAGCATGGAGATCCTAGAAAGATTCCCAAGCCAACTACTTTGTTAGAGACAGAGCAGGTTACCCTCCAAGCTATCGACGAAGAGCTGAAACGTCAAGGCAAATCACTTGATGAACTTAAATCAAATGTCAAGGATCAGGATTTGGATGTCAAAGAGATACTAAGCAAAATAACAACTTTGTTAGAGCCAGAGCAGATTACCCTTCAAGCTATCGTTGAAGAGCTGAATCATCAAGACAAATCTCTTGATGAACTTAAATCAAATGTCAAGGATCAGGATTTGGATATCAAAGAGATACTAAGCAAAATAACAACTTCGCTAGAGGCGTGCCAAAATTAGCTGAAGCTCAACTGCCGCCAGAGGAATAAGCCATTATTGTTTCACTGCCACGGCTAAGTTTCCTCCTCTCTTCCCTGTCTTAAAATTTCCTAAAAATTGTGTATGCTTTAACTCTCACCAGATAGAGTGTCGACTTCTGTGTTGCCGTGGTTTGCTTCTGTTTCCTTTGTTTTGTCTTGTCTTGATACAATACTGTTTGCTTCTATTTAGACTTGTCTTGATACAATAATGTTGCTTTATTTTTTTGCTTTAAACACATTGTTGCTTTAGATATTGGTCTGCTTTAGCTATTTGATGTGCTATGCTTTAGACTCATTGAACCCCTTCCTTAAAGTAGTAGTGATAAAATTTGCTATGAAGATGCATAATCTGATTAACATGAGCACAAAACTTTCTCAGGCAAACAGTCTAAAAACAATATATAAAGTTGACCTGTGATGATGTTCAAGAAATGCAGTTTTAGTTTGACACTCTTCTGATACTTTTCTGCCTACCAAAAACATTAATGAAGACCCGCTGTTGAGGTCATTTATTCATCCAATAGTGTAAATCAAATGTAAAGTATGATAGCAAATTTACTGTCAACTTGTAGCTTTTGAGAGCCACTATACCATGAAAAAACATGAATGAGGTCAATGTTAAATTTATACGAATATAAATATGCAAATACATACCTAGGTGTGTAATATACATATGCACCATGTATAAGAGAATACAACCTAGAGAGGAAAACCCACTCACTATCTACATATATAGAAAACTTTCATCGTGCGCACCAATCCAACTCAGTAGCCTTGAATGATAAGAGTTTGATATGAAGCTGCAAGCCAAATCTGATTAAATTGCATATAATACTATAGATCAACATGATTATAAGAATAGCAACACAACAACATGCATAAAGGACAAAACTGTAGTAATCTTGCATCAATTGACACTCTGATCGTTAAGACCAATTGTTGAGTTCATTTATCAAATAGTGTAAATGAAGAATAAGGGGATAATAGCCACATGGAAGATGTGTTAGACAGACTTAGTATAGCCCTAGACAAACATTCCATTCTACTAGGTGTAGCCCTTAAATGTTCTAGTAGATGTCACAGTAGGAACAGCCCTAGACAAACATTCCCCTTCTAGTAGGTGTAGCCCTGGAATGTTCCGGTAGATGTCACTCCATTCTTGAGTAGGAATGGGTAATGGTTGTAACAACCCTAGGACTAAATCAACTTGCCCTTTTCCTTAGAAAAAACATGAAAGAGGTCAATGTTAAAACATTTATACAAAAATACATAAAACATGTATTGCAAATGCATAGCTAGGTGTGTACTATACATATAGAAAACTTTCGTGTTAGTCAGTCCAAACTACTGAATATCAGAACCGGCAGATCAACCCGTTGTTCTTTTAACCACGAAATTCAACCAGTACTTGTCTGTTATCAACCCCAAATATGAAAGTGGTCTCAGGTGTGTTGTGCTGTTGTGTTGTGTTGCTGCTCGTTATGGCTTCCTCAGGTGAACCCATTTAAAATCTCTTCTTTAACCCCAAATATGAAAGTGGTCTCAGGTGTGTTGTGCTGCTGCTCGTTATGGCTTCCTCAGGTGAGCCCATTTAAAATATCTTCTTTAACCCCAAATATAAAAGTGGTCTCAGGTGCGTTGTGCTGCTGTGTTGTGCTGCTGCTCGTTATGGCTTCCTCAGGTGAGCCCATTTAAAATCTCTTCTTTAACTCCAAATATGAAAGTGGTCTCAAGTGTGTTGTGCTGCTGTGTTGTGCTGCTGCTCGTTATGGCTTCCTCAGGTGAGCCCATTTAAAATCTATTCTTTAACCCCAAATATGAAAGTGGTCTCAGGTGTGTTGTGTTGCTGTTCGTTATGGCTTCCTCAAGTGAGCCCATTTAAAATCTCTTCTTTAACCCCAAATATGAAAGTGGTCTCACGTGTGTTGTGCTGCTGCTCGTTATGGCTTCCTCAGGTGACTCATAGGGTTTAGATTTTCATTTAGAATATTAGAGTTTCGATGTTCCTTTTTAGTCTTGATTTCAAATATTTGGGTTATGATGTTCCTTTTTAGTTAGCTTAAGTTTTTGATTTCAAATATTAGGGTTATGATCCATTTTATCTTTTTTTCTTGTAATGAGAATTACATCACACAATACTGCATGAATTATTTCAGTTTGGGTTATGATGTTCCTTTTTAGTTAGCTTAAGTTTTTGATTTCAAATATTAGGGTTATGATCCATTTTGATTTCTTTTTCTTGTAATGAGAATTACATCACACAATACTGCTTGAATTATTACATTCAGGAAATATGGCAGCTGAAAAAGTTGACACAGTTGACAAATGGAATGAAGATGAGAAGAGAGCTTTGAATGATGGAATGGAAAAGCACAAAGTTTCCCCAAACAGTGGGAGAAGCTCAGAATTTGAAAAAATCAAAGTCGACCCTCAATTCTCAGAGAGGCTGAAGAACAGATCACCGGCAGCTACAAGACAGAAAGCCAACGTCGAATACAACAAGAAATGCTTAGTAGTTATTGAGACAGGAAGTTCTGGCAACACTGAAAGTCCAACTCAGAAAAGTAGTAGCATTGCGGATGATGATCGTCCTAGCAGTTCAATCCGGAAACACGCGTTAGATTTGCTGAGCATGGAGATCCTAGAAAGATTCCCAAGCCAACTACTTTGTTAGAGACAGAGCAGGTTACCCTCCAAGCTATCGACGAAGAGCTGAATCGTCAAGGCAAATCTCTTAATGAACTTAAATCAAATGTCAAGGATCAGGATTTGGATGTCAAAGAGATACTAAGCAAAATAACAACTTTGACAACTTTGTTAGAGCCAGAGCAGGTTACCCTCCAAGCTATCGATGAAGAGCTGAATCGTCAAGACAAATCTCTTGATGAACTTAAATCAAATGTCAAGGATCAGGATTTGAATATCAAAGAGATACTAAGTGAAATAACAACTTCGCTAGAGGCCTGCCAAAATTAGCTGAAGCTCAAATGCCACCAGAGGAATAAGCCATTATTGTTTCACTGCCACGGCTAAGTTTCCTCCTCTCTTCCCTGTCTTAAAATTTCCTAAAAATTGTGTATGCTTTAACTCTCACCAGATAGAGTGTCGAATTCTGTGTTGCCGTGGTTTGCTTCTGTTTACTTTGTTTTGTCTTATCATGATACAATACTATTTGCTTCTTTTAGACTTGTCTTGATACAATAATGTTGCTTTATTTTTTTGCTTTTGACACATTGTTGCTTTAGATATTGGTCTGCTTTAGCTATTTGATGTGCTATGCTTTAGACTCATTGAACCCTTTCCTTAAAGTAGTAGTGATAAAATTTGCTATGAAGATGCATAATCTGATTAACATGAGCACAAAACTTTCTCAGGCAAACAGTCTAAAAACAATATATAAAGTTGACCTATGATGATGTTCAAGAAGTGTAGTTTTAGTTTGACACTCTTCTGATAATTTTCTGCCTACCAAAAACATTAATGAAGACCCGCTGTTGAGGTCATTTATTCATCCAATAGTGTAAATGAAATGAAAAGTATGATAGCAAATTTACTGTCAACTTGTAGCTTTTGAGAGCCACTATACCATGAAAAAACATGAATGAGGTCAATGTTAAATTTATACGAATATAAATATGCAAATACATACCTAGGTGTGTAATATACATATGCACCATGTATAAGAGAATACAACCTAGAGAGGAAAACCAACTCACTATCTACATATATAGAAAACTTTCATCTTGCGCACCAATCCAACTCAGTAGCCTTGAATGATAAGAGTTTGATATGAAGCTGCAAGCCAAATCTGATTAAATTGCATATTATACTATAGATCAACATGATTATAAGAATAGCAACACAACAACATGCATAAAGGACAAAACTGTAGTAATCTTGCATCAATTGACACTCTGATCGTTAAGACCAACTGTTGAGTTCATTTATCAAATAGTGTAAATGAAGAATAAGGGGATAATAGCCACATGGAAGATGTGTTAGACAGACTTAGTATAGCCCTAGACAAACATTCCATTCTACTAGGTGTAGCCCTTAAATGTTCTAGTAGATGTCACAGTAGGAACAGCCCTAGACAAACATTCCCCTTCTAGTAGGTGTAGCCCTGGAATGTTCCGGTAGATGTCACTCCATTCTTGAGTAGGAATGGGTAATGGTTGTAACATCCCTAGGACTAAATCAACTTACCCTTTTCCTTAGAAAAAACATGAAAGAGGTCAATGTTAAAACATTTATACAAAAATACATAAAACATGTATTGCAAATGCATAGCTAGGTGTGTACTATACATATAGAAAACTTTCGTGTTAGTCAGTCCAAACTACTGAATATCAGAACCGGCAGATCAACTCGTTGTTCTTTTAACCACGAAATTCAACCAGTACGTCTCTGTTATCAACCCCAAATATGAAAGTGGTCTCAGGTGTGTTGTGCTGCTGTGTTGTGCTGCTGCTTGTTATGGCTTCCTCAGGTGAACCAATTTAAAATCTCTTCTTTAACCCCAAATATGAAAGTGGTCTCAGGTGTGTTGTGCTGCTGCTCGATATGGCTTCCTCAGGTGAGCCCATTTAAAATCTCTTATTTAACCCAAAATATAAAAGTGGTCTCAGGTGTGTTGTGCTGCTGTGTTGTGCTGCTGCTCGTTATGGCTTCCTCAGGTGAGCCCATTTAAAATCTCTTCTTTAACCCAAAATATAAAAGTGGTCTCAGGTGTGTTGTGCTGCTGTGTTGTGCTGCTGCTCGTTATGGCTTCCTCAGGTGAGCGCATTTAAAATCTCTTCTTCAACCCCAAATATGAAAGTGGTCTCAGGTGTGTTGTGTTGCTCTGTTGTGCTGCTGCTCGTTATGGCTTCCTCAGGTGAGCCCATTTAAAATCTCTTCTTTAACCCCAAATATGAAAGTGGTCTCAGGTGTGTTGTGCTGCTGCTCGTTATGGCTTCCTCAAGTGAGCCCATTTAAAATCTCTTCTGTAACCCCAAATATGAAAGTGGTCTCAGGTGTGTTGTGCTGCTGCTCGTTATGGCTTCCTCAGGTGACTCCTAGGGTTTAGATTTTCATTTAGAATATTAGAGTTTTGATGTTCCTTTTTAGTCTTGATTTCAAATATTTGGGTTATGATGTTCCTTTTTAGTTAGCTTAAGTTTTTTATTTCAAATATTAGGGTTATGATCCATTTTAATTTTTTTTCTTGTAATGAGAATTACATCACACAATACTGCATGAATTATTACATTTTGGGTTATGATGTTCCTTTTTAGTTAGCTTAAGTTTTTGATTTCAAATATTAGGGTTATGATCCATTTTGATTTCTTTTTCTTGTAATGAGAATTACATCACACAATACTGCTTGAATTATTACATTCAGGAAATATAGCAACTGAATAAATTGACAAAGTTGACAAATGGAATGAAGATGAGAAGAGAGCTTTGAATGATGGAATGGAAAAGCACAAAGTTTACCCAAACAGTGGGAGAAGCTCAGAATTTGAAAAAATCAAAGTCGACCCTCAATTCTCAGAGAGGCTGAAGAACAGATCACCGGCAGCTATAAGACAGAAAGCCAACGTCGAATACAACAAGAAATGCTTAGTAGGTATTGAGACAGGAAGTTCTGGCAACACTGAAAGTCCAACTCAGAAAAGTAGTAGCATTGCGGATGATGATCGTCCCAGCGCAAACGCTTAGATTTCTTGAGCATGGAGATCCTAGAAAGATTCCCAAGCCAACTACTTTGTTAGAGACAGAGCAGGTTACCCTGCAAGCTATCGACGAAGAGCTAAACGTCAAGGCAAATCTCTTGATGAACTTAAATCAAATGTCAAGGATCAGGATTTGGATGTCGAAGAGATACTAAGCAAAATAACAACTTTGACAACTTTGTTAGAGCCAGAGCAGGTTACCCTCCAAGCTATCGATGAAGAGCTGAATCGTCAAGACAAATCTCTTGAAGATCTTAAATCAAATGTCAAGGATCAGGATTTGGATATCAAAGAGATACTAAGCAAAATAACAACTTCGCTAGAGGCGTGCCAAAATTAGCTGAAGCTCGAATGCCGCCAGATGAATAAGCCATTATTGTTTCACTGCCACAGCTAAGTTTCCTCCTCTCTTCCCTGTCTTAAACTTTCCTAAAAATTGTGTATGCTTTAACTCTCACCAGATAGAGTGTCGACTTCTGTGTTGCCGTGGTTTGCTTCTGTTTACTTTGTTCTGTCTTGTCTTGATACAATACTGTTTGCTTCTGTTTAGACTTGTCTTGATACAATAATGTTGCTTTATTTTTTTGCTTAAGACACATTGCTGCTTTAGATATTGGTCTGCTTTAGCTATTTGATGTGCTATGCTTTAGACTCATTGAACCCCTTCCTTAAAGTAGTAGTGATAAAATTTGCTATGAAGATGCATAATCTGATTAACATGAGCACAAAACTTTCTCAGGCAAACAGTCTAAAAACAATATATAAAGTTGACCTATGATGATGTTCAAGAAGTGTAGTTTTAGTTTGACACTCTTCTGATAATTTTCTGCCTACCAAAAACATTAATGAAGACCCGCTGTTGAGGTCATTTATTCATCCAATAGTGTAAATCAAATGTAAAGTATGATAGCAAATTTACTGTCAACTTGTAGCTTTTGAGAGCCACTATACCATGAAAAAACATGAATGAGGTCAATGTTAAATTTATACGAATATAAATATGCAAATACATACCTAGGTGTGTAATATACATATGCACCATGTATAAGAGAATACAACCTAGAGAGGAAAACCAACTCACTATCTACATATGTAGAAAACTTTCATCTTGCGCACCAATCCAACTCAGTAGCCTTGAATGATAAGAGTTTGATATGAAGCTACAAGCCAAATCATATTAAATTGCATATAATACTATAGATCAACATGATTATAAGAATAGCAACACAACAACATGCATAAAGGACAAAACTGTAGTAATCTTGCATCAATTGACACTCTGGTCGTTAAGACCAACTGTTGAGTTCATTTATCAAATAGTGTAAATGAAGAATAAGGGGATAATAGCCACATGGAAGATGTGTTAGAAAGACTTAGTATAGCCCTAGACAAACATTCCATTCTACTAGGTGTAGCCCTTAAATGTTCTAGTAGATGTCACAGTAGGAACAGCCCTAGACAAACATTCCCCTTCTAGTAGGTGTAGCCCTGGAATGTTCCGGTAGATGTCACTCGATTCTTGAGTAGGAATGGGTAATGGTTGTAACAACCCTAGGACTAAATCAACTTGCCCTTTTCCTTAGAAAAAACATGAAAGAGGTCAATGTTAAAACATTTATACAAAAATACATAAAACATGTATTGCAAATGCATAGCTAGGTGTGTACTATACATATAGAAAACTTTCGTGTCAGTCAGTCCAAACTACTGAATATCAGAACCGGCAGATCAACCCGTTGTTCTTTTAACCACAAAATTTAACCAGTACTTCTCTGTTATAAACCCCAAATATGAAAGTGGTCTCAGGTGTGTTGTGCTGCTATGTTATGCTGCTGCTCGTTATGGCTTCCTCAGGTGAACCCATTTAAAATCACTTCTTTAATCCCAAATATGAAAGTGGTCTCATGTGTGTTGTGCTGCTGCTCGTTATGGCTTCCTCAGGTGAGCCCATTTAAAATCTCTTCTTTAACCCCAAATATGAAAGTGGTCTCAGGTGCGTTGTGTTGCTGCTCGTTATGGCTTCCTCAGGTGAGCCCATTTAAAATGTCTTCTTTAACCCCAAATATGAAAGTGGTCTTAAGTGTGTTGTGCTGCTGCTCGTTATGGCTTCCTCAGGTGAGCCCATTTAAAATCTCTTCTTTAACCCCAAATATGAAAGTGGTCTCAGGTGTGTTATGCTGCTGCTCGTTATGGCTTCCTCAGGTGACTCCGAGGGTTTAGACTTTCATTTAGAATATTAGTGTTTTGATGTTCCTTTTTAGTCTTGATTTCAAATATTTGGGTTATGATGTTCCTTTTTAGTTAGCTTAAGTTTTTGATTTCAAATATTAGGGTTATGATCCATTTTAATTTTTTTTCTTGTAATGAGAATTACATCACACAATACTGCATGAATTATTACATTTTGGGTTATGATGTTCCTTTTTAGTTAGCTTAAGTTTTTGGTTTCAAATATTAGGGTTATGATCCATTTTGATTTCTTTTTCTTGTAATGAGAATTACATCACACAATACTACTTGAATTATTACATTCAGGAAATATGGCAGCTGAAAAAGTTGACAAAGTTGACAAATGGAATGAAGATGAGAAGAGAGCTTTGAATGATGGAACGGAAAAGCACAAAGTTTCCCCAAACAGTGGGAGAAGCTCAGAATTTGAAAAAATCAAAGTCGACCCTCGATTCTCATAGAGGCTGAAGAACAGATCACCGACAGCTATAAGACAGAAAGCCAACGTCGAATACAACAAGAAATGCTTAGTAGTTATTGAGACAGGTTGTTCTGGCAACACTGAAAGTCCAACTCAGAAAAGTAGTAGCATTGCGGATGATGATCGTCCTAGCAGTTCAGCTCGGAAACGCGTTAGATTTGCTGAGCATGGAGATCCTAGAAAGATTCCCAAGCCAACTACTTTGTTAGAGACAAAGCAGGTTACCCTCCAAGCTATCGACGAAGAGCTGAAACGTCAAGGCAAATCTCTTGATGAACTTAAATCAAATGTCAAGGATCAAGATTTGGATGTCAAAGAGATACTAAGCAAAATAACAACTTTGACAACTTTGTTAGAGCCAGAGCAGGTTACCCTCCAAGCTATCGATGAAGAGCTGAATCGTCAAGACAAATCTCTTGATGAACTTAAATCAAATGTCAAGGATCAGGATTTGGATATCAAAGAGATACTAAGCAAAATAACAACTTCGCTAGAGGCGTGCCAAAATTAGCTGAAGCTCAACTGCCGCCAGAGGAATAAGCCATTATTGTTTCACTGCCACGGCTAAGTTTCCTCCTCTCTTCCCTGTCTTAAATTTTCCTAAAAATTGTGTATGCTTTAACTCTCACCAGATAGAGTGTCGACTTCTGTGTTGTCGTGGTTTGCTTCTGTTTAGTTTGTTTTGTCTTGTCTTGATACAATACTGTTTGCTTCTGTTTAGACTTGTCTTGATACAATAATGTTGCTTTATTTTTTTGCTTTAGACACATTGTTGCTTTAGATATTGCTCTGCTTTAGCTATTTGATGTGCTATGCTTTAGACTCATTGAACCCCTTCCTTAAAGTAGTAGTGATAAAATTTGCTATGAAGATGCATAATCTGATTAACATGAGCACAAAACTTTCTCAGGCAAACAGTCTAAAAACAATATATAAAGTTGACCTGTGATGATGTTCAAGAAATGCAGTTTTAGTTTGACACTCTTCTGATAATTTTCTGCCTACCAAAAACATTAATGAAGACCCGCTGTTGAGGTCATTTATTCATCCAATAGTGTAAATCAAATGTAAAGTATGATAGCAAATTTACTGTCAACTTGTAGCTTTTGAGAGCCACTATACCATGAAAAAACATGAATGAGGTCAATGTTAAATTTATACGAATATAAATATGCAAATACATACCTAGGTGTGTAATATACATATGCACCATGTATAAGAGAATACAACCTAGAGAGGAAAACCAACTCACTATCTACATATATAGAAAACTTTCATCTTGCGCACCAATCCAACTCAGTAGCCTTGAATGATAAGAGTTTGATATGAAGCTGCAAGCCAAATCTGATTAAATTGCATATTATACTATAGATCAACATGATTATAAGAATAGAAACACAACAACATGCATAAAGGACAAAACTGTAGTAATCTTGCATCAATTGACACTCTGATCGTTAAGACCAACTGTTGAGTTCATTTATCAAATAGTGTAAATGAAGAATAAGGGGATAATAGCCACATGGAAGATGTGTTAGACAGACTTAGTATAGCCCTAGACAAACATTCCATTCTACTAGGTGTATCCCTTAAATGTTCTAGTAGATGTCACAGTAGGAACAACCCTAGACAAACATTCCCCTTCTAGTAGGTGTAGCCCTGGAATATTCCGGTAGATGTCACTCCATTCTTGAGTAGGAATGGGTAATGGTTGTAACAACCTGTCATACCCCAAAATTTGCCCTCCATCTACTCAAGAGATTTCATACATATATGCTCAAGGATTCCTCAAGAGTTGATCAGACAAACTCTCTCCTAGACAATTAACCCAAACTAGGGTTTGGTATCTCTCAAGTCAAGATGGACTTCCAACATCTCCAATGGTCTTCATGCCTCCTCATATGCTTCAAAGATTCTCCATGTCAAGTTTCAAGCTTCACAAGTCAAGTTTCCTCAGACAATTGCTCAGATGGTTGAAAATCGGGTGTATTGGACAAAAGTCAACGTGGTCAACATACAGTCAAAACTTCTGATTTTTGGTCAACATCCTCATTTTGAAGTAACATTCATCATTTGATCAAGGGTTGATCATGATTCATCAAGAAAAGTCAAGATTTGCTCAAAAGTCAAACTTTCTAAATTAGGGTTTCTAGATGAAAAGTCAATGAACTTTGATGATCATAACTTTCTCATACTTTCTCGAAATTGTCCCACCAAAGCTCATTTTGAAGGAAATTCAATTCTCTACAACTTCATGTCTCACAAGAATGTCCAAAAATGCTTCATTTGAGAGGTATAGCTCAAAACATTACAGTCATTTTCAAAGTCAACAAAAGTCAACTTTTTGTTTTGAAGATATATTGAGCATGGTAACTCAATTGAGATGAGACCAAAGACATTGTTTAGAGGACTCTTAGAGCTTTCCAAAAGTCCAAGAACACTCAAAATGTGGAAAATTGAGCAAGATACACTATTCAGAAGTTGGGCAATTTTGGACAATTGTACAAAAGGACATTTTGGTCAAAATGCAAAATTTTCCAAATGGGCCTATAGTCTTTTGATCCAAACTTGTTCATGACAATATTTTTGACCCATAAATGCTTGACCATGGCAATTTTCTATTTTATTGATTTTATTTTGAATTTTAGAACATTTAATTCAAAATTAAATTATATAAAATATGAAAATCATATTTTTTCTAAAAGGGCTGATTTTATATGTTCCTTAATGTCCAAGAAAGCCCGAGATACTTGCCAAATTCGTGCTTGATCATGCATTGAAGGAGAAAATCAAATTTCTTTCAAAATTTGATTTTTATTTGAAAAATATTGAATGCTCCAAATCAAATCTTTTCCATTCCTTTTTTCCTCTCCAATCCTCTCTATAAATACTCAGCATTGTGTACAAGCATGGACACGGAACCCTAACCTAAAAACAAACCCAAAACTTTGGCAAAATTTTTCAAGAATCCAAAAATTCGAATTTTTGTTTTCAGCAAGCTTCAAGCCAATCTAACCATCCAATCCTCCTCAGGAGGTTCCCAGTAACTCAAACCACCCCTTGCTCGAAGCCAGATCGCCCTGAATCGTGCCAGCAAGCTCTCACCGGTTTGGTAACTTTTCAAA
Organism: Vicia sativa; assembly: GCA_021764765.1. Classification (NCBI taxonomy): domain Eukaryota; kingdom Viridiplantae; phylum Streptophyta; class Magnoliopsida; order Fabales; family Fabaceae; genus Vicia; species Vicia sativa. The sequence continues at coordinate 282,485,451 of CM038794.1, forward strand.
TTTCGATTTCATAATCCCATGCATTATTAATCGTTTTCATGTATTTGTTTGTGTTCAGGGCATTCATTAGATCATGTTTGATGCATTACATGAAAGTTTCCACGTAGAAATCCAAGCATGCCATTGTTAGGGTTTTTAGAGCTGTGAGTTTCGAAACACGAGTTCCAGGCCGTTTCAGGACGAAAGGACTGCACCATCGTGCTCGCAAGGATCGAATTAGTCGATCTGGGTTTTTGTTTCACGTTGAATGATGCATTTTGCAGGTTTTTAGGGTTGAAGGGCAATCGGAGAAGATAACCGGAGCCCTAGCTCCGGCGTGGACTCCGGTGTTGAAAGTCAGACTGCACGCGTGGAAGTTTGGCTCGCTCTGATTCGCTTACTCGTTACACATGGGGTCCACACGGCTGACTGGGTTTGAGTTCAAATCAGTGACACGTTTACCTTCATATTGATTTGATTTTGAATTTCAAAACACCAAGTGTCATGTGGCTCAGTGGTTAAAGCGTTGGCTATGCGTGGATACCCTCAAAGGACATCAGTTCGATCCTTCCCAGCGCTGGTTTTGTTTTCTTCTTTTCAAACTTGCAAACTTTTCCATATTTTCTTATTTTTAATATTTTCCATTCATTTTAATTTCTTTTCTATATTTTATTTTGCATTAAAAAATTACCAAAATATAATTTTCTTTTTGCATTTATTCTCTAAAAATGTTTATTTAATTTAATAAATTTAGAAATATCTTTTTGCATGCATATTTATTTTTATTTTTATTTTAGCATTTATATCACTTTTAATTCATTTTAAATTATTATTTATGCATTAAAAAATCCCAAAAAATTATTTTAACTTATTTATCTTATTTCCAGCATATATTAATTTTCACATATTAAAATTTGCATTTTTCTAACATTTTTTCTCTTGTTCAATTCATATTGCATTTTCCGATCTCTTATTCTTTCACAGGTTGCTCCGATTCGGACGTTTTCTTTTTATCATTCTATTTTTTCCAATAATGTAATTGCTCATGCGTTGTAATAGTTTAATCTAGGGTTTTATTTTCCGCATGTTAAATTATGTATCTGCCCCAAAGCCATGTAATAGCGTAGGATTTATCTTTCCGCATTTTACATTCCGCATTTTACTTTCCGCACCCTTATTAATTGCTAGTAATTAGGCGTGTATGGCAAGATAAAATTGGACATAGCACACTAATCTTCAAGATAAAATATCTGAAATTGATACACCTCTTTCACACACGCACCCCTTAGGGTAATTCTCTCTCGATGCCTTTCGATTTCAAATGGTCAAGTCCCTCGAACGTAGAGGTATTCTAGCACCGTTGCCTTCAAAACAAATCATCATAGTCCCTTCGATACAAAGATCATAAGACCCACGATGTCGCCTCCGAATACATGATCTTGACCCTCGATTGTCGCCTACGAAAAATGATGATAGTCCCTTCGAATGTGCTAGGATACTTCCTACAAGTTGCCTTCTATGACCATCCGATGTCCCTTCGAATGTCCCGCTTACATCCAACGAATGGAGCTACCTACTAACTAATGGTATGGCTAGCGCTATTCTAAAGGAATGTAGAAGTACAAAAACGACCAATTCTGAGTGGGTAAATAAGTCTTTTAGTTGCTTGCTCTATCAAATACTTTTCACACCACACACTCTTTTGCAAAGTCCAGTTTCTTTTCAAAACAAAAACATTTCTGAACACTTTGTATACACTCCTACATGAGTCATTACAAAGTCAAAGCGAAATGCCTTTTTTTCAAAACATCTTTGTCAAACACACAGAAAGCAATTTTAAAAAAGTGATCTAGAGCAACTAAGAGCCCGTAGATAACTACGGATGGAAAGGGGTGCTAATACCTTCCCTTTTCATAACCATTCTCCCGAACTCAGAATCTAACGAAGGTCTTTTTCTTTTACTTTTACCTTCCCTTAATTGGATAAAAATAAAAGTCGGTGGCGACTCTTGCTATCCGCACATTTGGATACAAAAAATCACTAAAAGTCAGTTCACCGTATCACAGAACTGGCGACTCTGCTGGGGAGTGCACCCTAAAAGAGAGAATTGCCTTAGGGATTTCTAGATAACTTTTATTGCTTTTTGTTTGAATTGTATGCTTTATCTTTAAGGGTTGCTTGGGTATTATATTGTTGGGGGATCCTACACCCGGATCCGGGTTTCCTTTTAGGTAAGTAGCATTAGATCATCGCGACCGTTAGACGTATAACTAAACGGTCAACATGATGGCTACGTTAGCGTGACACTTTGGTTGTCCCGATACTCTTCATTCCCAAGTTGAAGATAGTATTTGGCTTCTGCGTAGTGTCATCAAGCGCTAACTAAACTTTTAGAACCTTAATTGACCCATCTTAGCCATTAGAAGGTAGTGAGATGGTCGGCTTTGGTGTAGACCGAGGTTGGTTGATACTCGATGCTACGCTCATTGAGATTAGACTTTTGGGACATTTTCGATCGACCACTTGGCCATCGTATTGAAATAAGCGCCTACGAGAAAGATCGTGATGTGAGATTCCTAGAACCCTTACTATTATAGGACAGATGAACCAACTCAAACTTTTGGTGGGTAATCACCTATACCTCATGCAAGCCTTAACCCTAGGCTCATTGTGTGAATTATTTGTGTGTGCTAAACATGACATCATGACATCATTCGCATTGCATATCATTTCTAACTATTTCAAGGACCTAGGATTTATCTTTGCTCTGCTTTGTAGGGATTATGGCTTCTAGAAAGACTATCCGAATCAACTTCATGGGTATCCCTTCTCAACTCAAAGAATTGGTTTGAAATTCGACCATGCTCGGTTCATCAAAAGACATGGTTATCTACTTGATTTGGTTATCTCCGTTTTGAAGAGGATATGATGCATGTCCTATTCCGCTTCTCGACCAAACACCATTGCTTCACATTTCAGATTATCGGTTGGTTCCTACCTTGGAAGAATTCTCTAAGCTACTTATATTCTTGACCAAATGCCATTCACGGTTTGGAAAAGGTTCCTAAGTACGAAGATATTGCATCGACCTTACACCTTAAGCGCTCGATATCGAAGCCAATTGGGAAACTAGAAGTGGAGTTAAGGGTTTACTTTCCAAGTTCTTAATCAAGAAAGCCCGAGAATTCCTCAAAGTTATGAGTTTCCATGCATTTGAGAATATTGTGGCCTTGCTAATTTATGGTTTGGTTCTATTCCCTAACTCGGATCAATTCATAGACATCAATGCCATCAAATTATTTCTTACCCGCAATCCAGTGCCTACCTTACTTGGAGATATCCTACATTCTCTCCACACTCGTACTACTAAGCGACAAGGAACTCTCATGTGTTGTATACCGTTACTTTCGAGGTGGTTTATTTCGCACCTTCCTCCATCAGTTTTGAAGAATGAACAAAGGTTGAGATGGTCTCAAAGGATGATGTCACTCTCTCATTCAGATATCCGTTGGAGCCTTTTCTCTCAAAAGGACTTCACCTTCATTGAGCGTTGTGGAGAATTCCCTAATGTACCACTCCTTGGTATAAGGGGAGGTATTACTTACAACCCTTCTAGCTCTACGTCGTTTGGTTTTGCTCGAAAGGATGGTCCACATGATATGCTTCTCAAGATGTTGTGTTCGACTACAATCACGATCTCGAATTACCGACGAAGGTTTATACATGCTTGGGGCATGGTAAAGAAGACGATACCAAGACTTTGGGGCACCGAACTCCATTCCTGGGAACCTTACCTCAAATGGGTGCGAGCTCGAGCTCAAAACCTCATGATGCCATTCACTGCTTTACCGAATTATGGAACTGTTGCTATAGGTGACGTACCATATCTGTTCTCCATCCCGACATGCCTCCGATTTTGAAGACTTGAAGAGATCCCGGATTCAACTAAAAGAAGAAAGGATACCTTTGAAGCTCTGTTACTTAAGAAGAAAGTGTTAGAGTTGACAAAGCTACTTCACGAGGAGCGAAGCATCAATGCCTACATCGGCACCAAGAGGAAGCGCCCATGGGAGACTTAGTGCTTTAGAATTTATATGTTTTCTTTTATTGCTTTGAACTATCTCTTGTACTTAAAAAGAAAAAAAAAAGAATAATGAGAAGTACTAATAATTGTTTGTTCATTGCTTGTCTAACAAATTTAAATCTCTAAGGTCCTTGAAAATATTGCATTGCATTCGCATAAACATTGCATAGCATAGCATATCATAGCATTGCATCACAGGTACATTGGAGATTGGTTTTCTCATTTGCTCGCTATTTATTTTAGCAGAAATGGCTCTTGAACAGATCAAAAGATCTCCAGCACGTAATGCTCGGCCAGCAGATGTTCACCAATTTGGTCCAAGGCCAAGAAGATTTGAAGAAGCTCATCAACAAGAAGAAGAAGGTTGTTGGTCTCCTCAACATGGGTAGACGCTTTGAGGGGTCCTAAGGTGGTCACCGTATTGAGCTCTCAAGGAAGTGTCCATACCGAGGGAGTACCAAGGGTGATGAAGGTGAACAGCGTGAACCAAAGAAAGGAGGAGAGGACCACTCGATTATAGCCAACACTGATGAAGATGACAAGTACAAACAACTTGAAGACCGTCTAATGTGGAAAACCAAAATGTCCGGCTAAATTTTGATGATCCGAGTCTTGTTCCGTGTTGTGATTCCTCCCAAGTTCAAAGTTCCTACTTTTTCCAAATATGATGGCATGTCTTGCCCTAAGTCGCATTTGAAGTCCTATGTCCGTAAGATCAACCCCACATGATGAGTAAAGTTGTGGATGCACTATTTTCAAGAGAGTTTGTCCTAACCCTTGGAATGGTACTATCACCAGAGAATGACCGATCCGCATTGGAGTGATTTGGTGATGCTTTCTGCATGATGAGTACAATGTGAATTGACACCCACTGCATGCAACTACAAAGCATGTCTATGGGTCGCGACGAAGTTCAAGGAGTATGCTCAAGTGAGAGATCTAGCGGTAGTTCACCACCCTTGTCCAATAGGAGTTGGTTGATATGTTCATGGGGACACCGACAGCCCATTCTTCAATCATCCGATTGGAAGTTCTTCATCCGGATTCACCGAAATGATATTGACAAAGCAGCGATCAAGCCGGTATCAAGAGTGGGAAGATCCATGTAGAGTCATCTTCAAATGTCGAAGAGATCTTTTGGTGGTAAGAAAGAAGCCAATGCTATGTATGGTCGAAAAGCCGAGCCAAGACCGACCGTGCTCAACTGTGGGGCGCTTGTGATCTCCAATCCTACATCAAGACAACCTCGGCGAGACAACGCGTGAGCTTAACGCGCCACGGGCAGTTTACGAAGATCAACATGCCATTGTCGCAAGCCTTGCAACACATGTTGAACGCAGAGTGATTACCTCGAGGATCCTCCTCGAATGTCAACACTTCCAAGTACAATCCTAATGCTAAGTGTGCTTACCATTCCAATGCCAGACATGACCGACAATTGTTGGGCTCAAGAACAAGATTCAAGATATGATTGAAGCTAAGCATTGAATTTGATCCTCCCTGAGACTCGAATGTGATCAACGCGCCTATGCCTAATCATGACAAGAGTTCCAATGTCAAGGACGATACTTATGTTTTCAACATAGATGACTTGACCATTCCTCGATGAATTAAGAAGAATTTGTTGCAAGCGTGTCAATCCAGGATGCCCGAGAATTGTCGTTGGTGCCCATCCGCACCGATGGTTGTGCTTGGTGAGAAGACGAAGGCATGATGGATAACCGTGAGATACTATTTCGAAACCACTGTGCGTGTCGTGAAGAAATGTCTAAGTTGAAGATTGACAATGCAAACGAAACTGTACCATCTGGGATACCTTGGGGCAGCCAAGTGGAAAGTATGATTACATGGTGAAGTACACCGCCCCAAAGTTACAAGATTCCTATTGAAGATGTTAAGGCACGGATGGGGTGACGATTTCGAAGACTATGCCGATGTTAACACAATAAGGATTTCCTCTCACGATTCTCGTGCCTAGAGTGGCACCTCTCATCATTACTTCTCCAAGACCAGTTCCATATTCCTCTAACAAAGCTATCCCTTGGAATTATGGATCTGAGGTTTACTATCATGGCGTCAAGCAAGACCCTCTGACCATTGAAGATCTTACAGTTGAAGCTTCTATTCCCGACATCGACAACATCACCGGATCAAGGGTGACCAAAAGAGTATTCTCTCGAGATCTCTCCTCCAAAACACACTGACTCCACCGCATTCCATTACTCAATCAATATCCCCAGAGGAAAGAACTGGCCCATCCCGCCAACCGTAAGTACCAAAGGAAGTTATCAAGACACCTCCAAACAAGAAATGGAGGAAATTCAAGATCATCAAGAAGAGTGATTATAATGTTGTGGAACAATTGGGACGACCGTCCAAGATCTCCATGCTTGCTCGCCTCTTGGCTCCGAGGCTCATGCTAATGCCTTGGTGAAGTTTCAAGAATGCTCATGCCGCAAGAAACTACCACCGATCAATTCAAGTTTGTATTGCTAGCGGCTGCAACAACGGCCTAGGTTTCTCGATGTCGATTTGACTCCCGAAAGAAACACAACAAAGCCTTGCACATCTCTCGCCGAATGCAAGGGCGCTCTCATGTCTTGTTGATACCGGTTCGCTCGAATATCCTACCAAAGACGCTTTTGATCGGCTTGATGTCGGGGTTGGTTACGAGACCCGGTGACATTATCGTGAGAGCTTTTGATGGTTCTAAGCGCACAAGATTGGAGAGCTCATCACTGCTAAAGTCGGTTCCGGACTTTCGACTCTACTTTCTTTGTCATGGACATCCGTCCTTACTCTTGCCTACTCGGACGCCCTTGACATACGGGGTATTACCTCTACCTTGCATCAAAATGAAATATCCGGTGAAAGGAAGGTTGTTAAGGTGTGGTGAAGAGGAGTACATGGTCGATCATCTACGTCATTCCGTTATCTTGAGATGGAAAGTGAATTCTTCGAGACTGAAAGCTTTTGAAACAATACCCAGTCATGCCTGTGACTCTCCCCGCACTCCTAAAGTTGCTAAAGTTCCGCCTAGGATGGCCTCACAAAGATGCTCAAGCTGCTGAAGAAGGAGGTAGTGTTTGGGGTCGCCTCCCGATCTTCCTTTCAAATCCGACAAGATCGGTTTAGGCTTCACCATCAAGGGTCGGAAGGTGATACGCCGAACGTGTCACCATCTTCCTTTCCGCATCGGTCAGTGGACCATGCTATAGAAGACGGCGACAACGGCCGACATCAACAAGTGGATCTTCCCAACTCGGATCATGGGCTCCAATTGGAAGACCAAGACGTATACCAATCTCCTTTAGTCAGAGTAATTGCTCTTGTTTTGTTTTGCTTTCGTATTTCTTTATGTTTTGAACGATAAACTTTGAAAGCCTAGTGCCTTGCCCGGGCATCATGGCTCGTTTATAGGTTATTACCGTCGTTTATTTTCATTCAATAAATTCGTTGGACTTTTGCATTCAATTGTTTGTTTTCTTTCTTTACTTTATCACCCCTTCAAAAAGCTATGTGTTTCTTACACACCCACGTGATACACGTAATCACTCAATCTCATAATAATATGCTAGTGCTAAATATGACTTTGATAATCCGATCTACCAAGTCAAGACGAAAGTGAGGAAGATTGTGAAGTGCCGGAGAACTTGCCGATCACACAAAGAAAAGAGCGAGTTATCTACCACACGAAGACAAGTTGAGGTTGTGAATTTGGGTAATCAAGAAGATGAAAAGAGATCAAGATAGGAGCGGTCTTGAGAAAATGTTAAAGAAAGGTTGATTCGGATGCTACGAGACTATGTTGAGGTTTTGCTTGGTCATACGAAGACATGCGAGGTTGGACATTGATATCGTGGTACACCGATTGCCGACAAAAGAAGGTTTTCTCAAAGAAATGTAGGTTCTGTCGTATGCGGCCCGAGATGTCGAGAAAATCAAAGCCGTTATGGCGCTTCAACTGGTTTCTTAGTACTTATCCCCTGGGTTGCGAATGTAGTACCAAGTGCTCAAGAAGGATGGTAAAGTACGAATGTGTGTGGATTATGAGATCCGAACAAAGCGAGTCCGAAAGACGATTTCCACTTCCTCACATTGATGTTCGGTTGACAACACCGCCAACACAAGGTTTTCTCTTCATGGATGGTTTCTCCTACAATCGATTAAAATGGCTCCGAAGACATGGAGAAGACTACTTTTGTTACACAGTGGGGCACTTCGCTACAAGGTTATGCCGTTGATGAAGAACGCAGCGCCACTTATCGGTGCATATGGTGACATTGTTTCACGACATGATTCATCACGAGATAGAGGTCTACGTCGACGACATGATAGCTCGATCACAGACTGAAGAAGAACATCTTGATCATTTGCAGAAACTGTTCGACAGGTTGAAGAAGTACAGATTGAGACTGAATCCTAACAAGTGCACTTTTGGAGTCCGATCCGGTAAACTCCTAGGGTTTGTTGTCAGTAGTAAAGGTATTGAGGTTGACCCCGCCAAGGTTAAAGCCATTCAAGAGATGCCAGCTTACGAGGAGAAGTCGAGGTTTCTTGCCGATTGAACTACATTGCCGATTCATTGCACACCTAATCGCTACCGTGAGCCAATCTTCAAGTTACTAAAGAAAGATCAAGTAGTGGAATGGAATGACGATTGCGGATCGCTTTTGACAAAATCAAGGAGTACCTCTGTAATCCTCCTATTCGCGCCGCCTACCAGGAAGACCTCTCATCATGTACTTGGTTAGAGAACTCAATGGGGTGTGTGTTGGGGCAACATGACGAGTCTGGTCGAAAGAGCATGCAATATACTACCTTAGCAAAAGTTTACCGATTGTGAAACAAGATACTCCAACTCGAGAAAACTTGCAACGCTTTGCTTGGGCTCCGACTAAGAAGTATATGTTGACTCACACTACCTTGTTGATTTCAAGATGGATCCGATAAAATACATATTTGAGAAACCAGCTCCTAAGAATAGCAAGATGGCATGATCTTGACCGAGTATGACATCCAAGACACTTCTAAAGCGATCAAAGGAGTGTAGTAGCGATCATTTGGCTCATCAAGCCGTAGATGACTATCGCCTATGAAGTTCGAATTTCCGATGAAGATGTTCTACTAGTTACAGATTGTGAAGAACCAGGCCGACGAAGGACCCGAACCAGATCCCGATGGACTATGGTCTTTGATGGAGCCTCAAACGACGGCAATGGCATTGGCCCATCATTACATCCCTACATGATACGCCTTTCACCAGATTATATTTCAGTTGCACCAACAACATGGCCGAGTACGGTTGCATCATGGGTCTTAAAGTCATATTGACTTAAGAATCAAGTTCTTACAAGTGTATGGAGACTCTTTTAGTGATCACCGATTAAGGGAGCGGATACGAAGCATCCGAATCTCATTCCATATCGAGAGCATGTTCGAGTTTGATTCCTACTTTGAAGAGATCACTTTCAATCATATTCCACGAGAAGAGAATCGTTGCGACGATTGGCTACTATGTCGCCTATGTTCAAGGTTAGATGGGACAACGAGGCTCCCGGATCATCATTGAGAAGTTTGACGAAACCAACAGATGGTTGTGAGCTTGACGCGAAGAGAAACCTTGGTACTATGACGTGAAGAGGTATCTCGAGACTCGGAATATCCCGCAGGGCATCTGTCAATGATAAGAAGTTCATGAGAAGATTTGCATCCAAATTCTTCCTCAAGAATGGCATCCTATACAAGCGTAAACCACGACTTGTGCTTACTCACGTGTAGATCGTAAAAAGCAATGCGATCATGGAAGAGTTACACGAAGGCGAATTTGGTACCCACCCAGTGGACACACCATGGCTAAGAAGATTCCGAGAACAAGTTACTATTGGTCCACCATGGGCCGATTGTCACCGCTTATGCTCGATCTTGTCACAAGTGCGATTATGCGACAAAGTACGCACTCAAAGACCTCGAATGTTTTAACTTCTCCTTGGCCTTTGCAATGTGGGCATTGACATGATTGAGAAACGCCCACACTTCCAATGGACATCGCTTCATTGTGGCAATAGATTATTTCACCAAGTGGCAGAGGCACCTCGACGCATCATTACCAAGAATGTTGTGGCTCGATTCATCACATAATCTTATCTCTCGGTATGGCACTTTAAAGGATTATCACAGATAACGGTTCCAATCTCAACAATAAGATGATTACCGAACTCGCACGCAGTTCAAGATCAAGCATCACATTCACCACCCTACTGCCTATTGAATGGCGCAGGAAGCCGCCAATAAGAACATTAAGAAGATTATAAGATGACAAAGACTTACAAAGATTGGCAAGAGATGTTACCATTTGCTCTTCATGGTTATCGACCACAAATAAACATCAACAGGGCAACCCCTTCTCTTGTATACAGATGAAGCCGTCTTACCCATCGAGGTTCATACTCCTCAACCGCAGTCCTCCAGAGGCAGGCTAAGTTTTAAGACATTGATTCACCGCCTTGACCGATTAATTTGATTGATGAGAACGACCGCATCCATCCGCCATGGATGATTTATCGTAAACGAATGATCGAGCATTTAACAAGAAGGTCAAGCACCGAGTCTACCAAGCCTGATCTAGTAATCAAGCGCATCATTCTTCCACAAGGTGATCCCTGGGGCAAATGGACTCCCACCTACGAGGGACCGCTTGTAGTCAAGATGTATTTTCCTACGTGGAGCTATGATACTAGCACCATGGATGGTGAAGACTTCCCACACCGTGAACGGTATATAGTCAAAAATACTACGATGAAGAGACCCGCTAGGTCGATTTAACCTAGGCAAAAATAAGGGCATCCGGCGAATCAAAAGGGTTCGCAAAATTAAGGATATATGCAAAAGATGTACACCCGTAAGTCAAAAACCCTAAAAAGGCCGAGCAAAAAAAAAGGGTATCCCTGAGAGACCTGAAACCGGGGCGGTTCTAGGCAAAAGTTGTGGATTTAAGCGCATTTACTATGTCTCTCCTTTCCAGATCATCTCGCCCACTACTATCTGTGATTCAAGGTTCAAACATAAGACTGGCTCACTCACTTCTAACGACATGAGATGATAGTCGAAATATATGAGTACTAGCATAGTTGGACTTAATCTAGATTGTTTCCGCATAGCTCTTTTACCTTCGGTACAAACTACTTGGCCATACGCCAACCTTCAAATAAACATTCTTCTTCTTCTTTGTTGTTATTTGCATAAGTCCAACGCTTGCTTTGAATGACTATACACATTTGACAATAAGAATCGATCACAAAAACATACGGTGTTAGCATACAAAAGTACTTAACATGTTCCAGAATCGGATGACGACGTAAAGTCAACAAATAGTTCCCCATGAGCATAAAAGGTGTCACCCACAACACACCTTCCTCAAATGGGAGTTATGTTAATCCACAAGCAGCGATTCCACTCAACCGAGCAACGTTACACGGCCCTGCAAAGAACACTTCATCCCTCAAATGGAGATTCTTCTCTCTCCCCCTCCCTAAGTAGCGGTATCCGTGACTCAAAACTTGGCCGAGATAGTGCACCTGGAGGAAGCATACACCCTTTATTCCCAGCCAAAGATTACAATTGTTCCCGACTCTTCAAGCCCTATTCTCAAGAACCATCAAATGCTCTCCAAATAGATCTACACTCAAAACCCCGTGAGAGAACACCTCCTAAATTTCCTCAATGTGGTCCTGATACAAGGTCCCCAGATTGGTCCCACTTCCATCACAGTTGTCTATGATTCCAACAACGAGCTTCTCAAATCTCTACCTCAACGATCTAGGTCCAAGATGGTCGATAGTGACGGAGGAACCGTGATATCTTCTCCTTCGCCGGGTTTCCACCTACACAATTTCCTGTCGAAATCTTCAAATGTAATATCCGTGAGATCTCTCCAAGATGGATATGTTTTGAAATATCACAATATTCATCATTCATGCATTTCATAAAAGTCAATAATTCACGACATGTCATTCATATACACCGTCATCATACTTGCATAAGACTAACAAATATTCTATCAAAGTTTTCTTGTTTTCCAAATGTAATAAATTATTTCCGCTTAAAACAGTCCAGATTGCCCTTGTCGACGTGGAAAACTATCGAAAGACCGCCCACGACGTGTCCAGATTAAGCCTCCAACCGACGGAAAACTATCCAAAGACCACCTCAACGTTATCCTCGATAATGTGCAACGATCAACACCACATGCAATGTGAAGCTATCCACATTTTTAAGCCAATTCAACCTCTCCCGTGAGTAATCGATGAAGATTGCTCGATTCTTTTATTATCAATGAGAATTAAGGTAGTCTAGCGACGACTCAGCCTGCCTCGATGGCATCTAAGCCCATCTCGACTATTTGTCAATATCTCTTCACTTTCGTATCGCCGCATATATGGTTAAAAATCAATACAAACCAATAACCCTTATCTAAGGTGAACACGAAGTCTAACGACGATTTACCCTCTCTGATGGCATCTTAAGCCCATCTCCATTCTAGGAACATCTACGTAGTCTAACGACGGCTCGCTCCTCAAAGATCGATCACTCTTCCAGATGGCATCTAAGCCCATCTCCTCACGCCTCCTATTTAACGACTCCGTAGTCTA